>APFE031165627.1:148335-230256 GCA_000404065.3 Pinus taeda | reverse complement strand
GGCATAAATGTGCATTCAATCCTTGAGAAAATTATGTGTTTTCTGAGGAATGCACATGCATTCCACATACTAATATCTAACTACCTTCCTCCTTTTCCCTTTTCACATGTGTTGGACTTTGGTAGGACCAAAAACACATTTTGGAATATATGAGCACATTTATGACATTACTATTTCCCACTATCTACACCCCCTTCTCTCCCATTACTCTTATCTCTCTTTGTCTCTCTCTATCCTGCCCATGGTTGGTATTTGAAACCTAGATGATCCTAGATATAAGAATGCTTATCTATAATTATTCCCTCATTAAAATTTATAACTAGGAAAATTTAATGTTATATTTCTAAAACTTAATACCTTACCTTTCCTTGCATAAAAATTCCCATTGAATATGTATTAAAATTCGTATGTAAGCATTGGCTTTTTGAAATATTCAATCACCGTTTTCTTATTCCTTATTTATACACTAATTTGTTCAATAGAAGTTGTGATTTATAGGCTCTCTCTATTGATCTATGCCACTTCCATCATTGATGTTGAAGGCTCAAATATTCCCAAATTGTTGAACAAATAATACGGCAATTGAAGCTAATGTTCTTGAGACTAACATCCACCTACTTTCCTCCTGTGCCCATTTCATGTGTGGTGAAACTTTGTAGGACTATGCATGTATTATAGAATGTGTTCAATTTTTTGTGACAATATTTCTTCCCTTTTTATCAACCCCTTCTCTCCCATTTCTCCTCTACCTTTATCTATATCTCTCTCTGCAAGACAATTCATTGAAACCCAAATTATCCTAGACACAACAATGTTTATCCATAAGAAATGTTGTCATTAAAAGTATATAATTAAAGAAACCAATGATATATTTCTAAAACTTAATAGCTTAACTTATTAGGCATGAATTGATTGTTCATTTATGTCTTATAATTCCTATCTGAGCATTGTATTTTTGGAATCTTCAGTTACCATTTTGTTATTGAGTATTTCTTCATTGATATGTTCACCCACAATTGTGTTTTCCAGCTTCTCTACATTTCTATATGCCACTTTGATTATTACTCTTGAAAACCAAAATAATCACATACCTAAATAATCACAAAAAATTGAATAAATAATATGGTCAATTCAAGTTATACTTAGACCATTCATTGTAACTTAATAGCTCTACATAGAATGAGTGTTTAAATAAAAATTATCACTGAAGGTATACACTGAAGAAGAAAGAACTTACCATTGAAGAACACATGTTAATGACTTGAAAAAATGTGTATGTATTTGTAACAAAAATTCATACATGTTTTGAGGAACATACATTCGTTCTTAAGACTAACATCCACCCACTCTTCTCCATCACCATTTTCACATGTGGTTTATCTTTGTAGTATTATGCATGCGTTATATAATGTGTGCAAACTTTGATGTCATTAGTTCTCCCCACTCTCTCTGCCCTCTTCTCTCCCATTAATCCTCTCTATCCCTATTTCTCTTTCCTCCCCATGGTCAGTCATCGAAACCCTGATAATCCTATACTAAACAATGTTTATCCATATGAAATGCCCTCATCAAAAATATATATTTAGAGAAATGAATGACAATTTTATAAAACCTAATCCTTTACCTTTTCTCACATGAAATTTTCATTCATTATGTCTTATAATTCCTATATGATAATGTCTTTTCAAAATCGATAAGTATTTATCATTGAGTTTTTCTCTCATAGTTGTGATTTATAGGATCTATTGACTAATTTATTCCTCCCATAATTGCTCCTGAAAACCCAACTGCCAAGCATACGGAACTGCAGAATTATCTATTTTTCATAACGTGAGCATCATTATATGCAGGAAAAGTGGCGACCTTTGGGATTATGATTCTAAGATCTATTCCCATTCTATTTATTCAAATTTCGTTACTTGTATATTTACACATTTTTACCCAATTCCTATGGATTAGGTGTCTTAACATCCTTTCCCCCCTAATTTGAAGGGGTATTTGTGAGTCCAAGAATCATTCTAAATATCTCAAACTTTTCTCTTCAAGCTCTTTGGTGAATATGTATGCAATTTGTTCTTTTGTGGAACAATGTCATTGGTGAATAATATTTCCCACTACATGATGTCAAATCAAATGATTATTTTTGTTGATATATTTGGTACTGTCATGGAATTTGGGATTCTTGGAAAATTTAATTGCAAAAATATTTTTGATCATAAGAGGAGTAGAGTTTAGTTGTTTTCTCCTACAAATCTTCAAGAATTTTCCTAAGACACATAATCTCCTTGGTTTCTTCTGCAAATTCCACATATTTCACCTCTATTATGGAATATGTTAGAACTAAATGTTTGCATGACCTCTAAGAGACAACTCCTTATCCAAGACTCATAACATAGCCTGAAGTAGACACTCTATTTTCCTTATCTCTATCAAAGTATGAATTAGAATATCCAATCAAGCTAAAGTTAACCACCTGTGAATATTCGAGTTCAAAGACTTCAGTTCCTTTTAAGTACTTTAGAAATGTTGTTGCAAGATACTAACAAGATTAAAAAAGTTTTTTCATAAACCTGGAAAGGATTCCAACAACAAATGCAAATTTTGGTCTAGTAGTGGTGAGAAAGGTAAGATTTCCCACAAGCTATCTATACATAGTTGCATCCTCAAAATTATTTCCTTCATTATATGTGAATTTTAGGTTTTTTTTGTTGTTGTGACAAAGAATTGCATTCATCCATGCCAAACTTGTTCAACAATTATCCAATGTACTTATTTTGAGGGAGGCATATATATTTTGGATGTTGGATGACTTCAATTCCAAATAAATAATAAAGGTTTCCCAAAGATGTCATCTCAGGTCCTTTCTTCAATTATTTCTTTATGGATGCAATATGGTTTTCATGGTTCCCTACCATCAATTGATCATCTACATATACCACAACATAGACAACATGTTTTCCAAATTTCTTGACAAATAAAATTTCATCATAAATAATAAAGTGTTTGAAATTAAATTCGAAAACATGCTCAGTGAATTTTTCATTCCAAGCTCGTGGTTCTTTTTTAAGGCCATACAAGGATTTGATGAGTTTGCATAATTTTTGTTCTTATTCTTTCACAACAAAACCTTTTGGTTGAGGCATAAAAAAACTTTCTTTCAATTCTCCATTCAAGAAAGAAATATTTATATCCATTTGATGGGATTTTGATTCATTATGAGCTTCCAAGGAAAAGAGAGTCTATATGGTGGCCCATTTTTCTATAAGGGAAAAGGTATCTTCATAATTGACACATTATTTTTGTGAAAATCATTTTTCCACAAGACTTTCTTTGTGTTTGTTATGTGAGCCATTTGATTTATATTTGTTCTTGAAGACCCAATTGCATTCAATTGATTTGATTCCAATTTCAAGGTCTAATAACGTGCATGTTCCATTCCTTGTGAGAGCATCATGCTCCTCCTACATTTGCTCTTTCTATTCATTATGGGAAGCAAATTATTTAAAGGAAGTTGGTTCAAAATTAGTAGAAAAAATTAATGTACAACCATAACAAACATTCATATGGTCAAATGAATCAGAATCATCTACATCACCTCCATTTTGTCTAGCAGAAATTTTCCTTCTTGTATTTCCAACCTCATCAGGATGAACACTTTCAATTTTTTTTTGAGATGTTTGAGACTACTCTAATGATTAATATGGGGTTGTATCAATATTTGGCCTTACAATGCTCTCAATCACATCACTCAAAGGGTCTTCATGATCTAAAAATGTTGTTAGAACTTCATGAGTGGGAGAGAATGCTTTAGAAGGAGATTCCATAGATTTATTCGAGATCAGTATCCCCACTTCAAGATGTGGCATTTCATTATCAAATTCAAGATAAATTTTTACATGGTTGAATCTATCCACACGATGAATTTGTCAATAAATATTATTGTGAGTGTTGGAAGATTCAAGGAAGATCACATCTCTAAACAATATAAACTTCTTATTTACCTCCTCATAGAGACAATATATTTTTGTGGTATCTTATTTCTCCAATAATATGTGATTTTTACTCCTTTCGTGAATCTTTCTTATTTGTTCCTTGGGAATTAGGGCATAACAGGTGGAAGTAAAGATCCTGAGATGCCTTACCTAAGGAATGTGACCATATTGCATTTCATAACGAGTCCTGTTTTTTGGAGCATGAAATGGACATATTTATTTTATATATATTACACATAGAACTGCATCAACCCAAACAATTAGCTTTTCATTTAAAAAAAACATCATTATGTGAACAATATTTATGATAGTGATATTCATTTTTTAACCTACACCATTTTGTTGAGTATTGTATGGTACAATTGTTTGATGTTGAATCCCAACCTAGATAACATAGTTTTGAAATTCATTAGAATTATATTATTTTCTATTATTAGTACGAAGAGATCCAATATGTGATTGTACATCATTTTCAATCCATGCATGAATTTGTATGAGAGATTGAAAATTATTTTGATTTAATTTTCATTAGGTATCCCCAACACATTTTGGTGTAATCATCCATAAAAGTCATCGTATTTTTTTCCCATTTGCAAAAGGAGCATGCATAGGGCCACACAAATAAGAATTAATCAGTGCAATTTTTCTATGTGATCTAGATGCAATATCATGAAATAGTTGTTTTATATTTGTTCCTAGGATACAAGCACCACATTGCTTCAGTTTCCTTGCTATAGTTAGTAAACTAGAAACACCATTTAATTTCAAGAAACGAAAATTTTCATTATTATGATGTCCAAATCTTGCATGCCATAGAAGATTTGATGGAAATGCACCTTCATTGCATTGAGAGATTTATATAGTGTTTTGGGCACGATAATATGTTCCTTGTAGTTTCAATGGTATTTCCTCCTCTATTCCAGTCCTGTCAGTTATATTTTTTGATGCTTTTCTTGTCTCAAATTTTCCATCAAACATATCAATGGAGTGCCCTTGTTGGCAAATGTGAACAAGGGAAAATATATTTATCCAAAAATTTTGAGGGTAGAGTACATCATGTAGAATAATTCTAGGATGTCTCGGAAATTTAAGCCTAATGGTGCTAAGTTCAGATGCCCCAAGACTTGACTTGTTTGCAATGTAATTTGCTTCATCTACATTGTCACTAAGGTATTCAAAGAATTATTGCTCAGAGATCATATGGAAATTTGTGCTCATATCAAGAATCCATGCATCTTTCCCAGAAGCAAGAGAAGTATGAAACATATAATTAGTTACTCCAATATTGCAATGGGACATAACATAATGATCAAATTTAGGTGCTTTACCTTTCCCTGGATCTGGTGTTTTACCATTTTCTTCTTTTCATTCTTGCTTGATTCATTCCCAAGGGATCTTACGTGTGGATGTATCATTTCCATCTCTATTATAGTGAATACATTGGAGATCATATCTTCCACTTTGAACATGCTAACCCCCCTTCCTTTGTTGTTCTTCCTTTAAAATCTTCTTCTACCACCTCTTCATTTTAGAAGAATCTTTGGTTGATTCTTCTCTTTTTGTGTGAGGAACACAACTTCTTCAAGTGACTGCTAAGTTACCTTCCTCTTCCCAAAATATCCCTCTAGTCCTTTAAATTTCTCCACAAGAGTGTCAAAAGTAATTTCATTGAGTTGGGCACAAGCTTGTAAGGATTCAAGATAGTGAGAATACGTATGATATAGGGCCTTAACAAAAGCTATGAGATCGATGTCAATTTTGATAGCTCTAATATCTAAGGCAAGGACTAAGGGGTCATCATCCTTCAACTCCAGGTTGAAGAGCTTAATCAACAGTTGAACTACTTCTAATTTTAAGTGTCGGTCATATAAATATTTCAAATTATTTAATTCATCATAACAATCTATAATTGGAATAATACGATGAATCACCTCTTCACTTAGAGAAGAAGCAATCAATACACAAGTTTTGTTGTCCTTATTCTTAGAAATGGCTAGCTCTTTATCTGATGTGGGATTGGTGGGCACATTGTCACCTTCTCCTTCATAGACACATTTCCATAATTCATTGTAGATAAGGGTGTAACTGATCATTTTGGACCATTCATGGTATTTCTCCTTTCCAATAAACACTACATCAATAATGGATATGAGGGAATGCACATTCTTCAATAATTTTCTGGTTTGAGGCCACTTTTAATCTCTAAAGATATCATAGTTAAAATCATAAGATTGAAACATTGTTGGTCTCCTTAGACATTATTATTGAGCTAGTTCTCCCTGGATTATTCAAGAAAACATATTGCATCCCCCTCAGTGGATTTAATTTTCAAAGGCACAATATGGTCAAGAAGCAATTGAATAATTTATAAACTTTCACACAAAATCTTCACAATTTTTCTCTTCTCATTTCTTAACCCAAGAATATTGAGATTCATAAAATTTTCATGGATCATATCATTCCATTTGATATTTTACCCACATCATAGAAATCACAACCTTAGATACCATGTCATATAAATCCTACTACATTACTAACGAAAACTAAGGAAAATTGAATGACATAGTTTCCAATAATTTCTCCCTTGTGACACCAAAAAACAAGGTGGTAGAGAAATTGTTGCAAGGTAGGAAAATGCTATAAAAAATCCTTAGCATCCAAGTTTCTCATCTTCTACATATAGTTTCACAATCTAAAACACTCCAGAAAGTCTTCTAAGAATAATGCGCATGTTCAAACCCATGTAACACAATTTTAGGTCATTCGTTGTGGAAATCAATGTAACAAAATATGTACCAATCATTATTAGGATGTTAAGTCCGTTTGTGAATTTTTAGAGGCCACACAAGAAGATTTGTGAGAGAAGACACAAATCTTCTAGGGTGTTGGCTGAGTGCAACAAGTCTTATCATGGCTTCAAAGAATATTAGTGTGACAATTTTGAGTAAGTTAGGTCTATGGAAGGTAATTATTGCATGAGTAGAGGAGATGAACAAGCCAAGTATGACAATCTAAAATGGAGAATACTAATTTCCTGAGTAGAGAAGATAAAAGGTTTTAGTTCTAACAGGGATGGAAGAGGGAACATTTTTTTATGGTTTTCAGTAGATAAGGATGGAAAGGAATGTTTATGAGGACTGTAACAACAATAGAATTGATGGGTAGAGGGAAAATGCCTTAAATTGGAGCTTAGGACCTATACTTTGATACCATGTTAGGCATAGGAGAGCTCTTGAATAATCTATTTTGCATTAATGTGGTCATCATTATATACATGAAGAGTTGTGACCTTTAGGATTCTGATTCCAACGTATTTTCCCATTATATCTATTAAAATTTCCCTATTTACATACTTACACATTTTCACCCAATCCCTAAGAATTAGGCGTCTAACACAAGGCAATCCAAAAAGATTCAAAAAATAATATAGTGTAATTTAAATAATCCTTGTAACAAGCATCATAATTTAGTATCTCTATTTATGATGAGTGGTTGAATTGAATTTAACATTAAATGTCCACTTGCAAACAATGAACATCTAGAATTAAAGACCAAATGTTAAGGATTAGTTTAAGAGTGGACATGTTCTAGAAAAAATGTGAATACATTCTAAGTAACACGTAGGTGTTCCTGAGAGTAAATTCCACTTACCTTCCTCCCTCGCCCTTTTCACATGTGCTATAATTTGGCAGGAATGTGCACACATTCTCTATTGCATGCATGTTTTTGTGGCATTAATTCTTCCCCTCTCTCCCCCATATTCTATATCATCACTCCTTTATATCCCTATCCCCCTATCTCGCCCCATGGTGAGACTAAATGTTCCTAGACATAGGAATGGTTATCCATAAGATGTACCCTCGTTAAAAGTTTATAATTAGATCAAACAATGAGAATTTTCATAAACTTAGTAGCACACCTTGTCCACTATGGAATTTTTGTTCTTTATGTCTTATAATTCCTATCTAAGTATTATCCTTCAAAGTGTAATGTCACCATTATGTTACAAAGTACTTCTCTACATATTTCTTCACTCACAATTATGCTTTCAAGCCTCTTCAAATTTCTCCAAGGCTTTCCCACAATTTTTCCTGAAAACAAAATAATGTTAGACCCAAATAATTCAAGATACTTTAGAATATAGTATTTTTTAACTAAAATAATCCTCAAACCAAACATCATAATTTAGTAGCTCTATATAGAACAAGATTTCAAATATAATTTATCATTGAAGGCTTGCATGAAAATAGATAACATTTTTCATTGAAGAAGATGTGTTAACTTGGCATAAATGTGTATGCTTTCTTGGCAAAATCATGCATGTGTTCTAAGAAATATGCACATGTTCCTAATAATAATGTCCACCTACCTTCCTCCCTTTCCCTTTTCACATAAGTTGGACCATAGTAGGACCATGCATGTAATCTAAAATGTGTGTGTGCTTTTGTGACATAACTTATACCACCTCTTTCCACCCCCTTCTCTCCAATTGTTCCTATCTCTCTACCCCTCGTGCACCATGGATAGACTACCTAGATGATCATAAGCATATCAGTATTTATCTATAATAAATTTTCGTACAAAAAATATCTAATTAGAGAAAGAAATTATATTTTTTTATAACTTAATTCTTGTAACACCCTCCTCTCACATTTACCCAAGTTACCAGCCTAGTGAGGTAAACATGTAATGTAGAGTTACTATGGTATGATTCAACTCCCCATGTCTACTTAATGAAGTGGAATCAATAAAACAAAACCATTCTAACCTTCCATGCATGGTATAGAACCTTAAGGATCCAACCAACCTTTCCAGGTAACCAACCCTTGAGACAACTTGATGTTTTATTGATATAGAACCTCAGTCTCTACCATCACAAGCTAAGCATGTGAATCAAGCCTTTCGGTCACTTGCACAAAAATGCATGCCGATGACGGTGGACTTTTTCATCTAGTTTTGAGCCAACAACACCAAATTTGCTACTTTTTCAAGGCCAAGATTCATGCCACTTCCTAGAACTTCATGAAACCTCCAGACACCAATAATAATAATGAAATAAAGATACTAATGCAATTACTAGTGCAAGTAATTGATCTGACCCCTAGTAGCCATGATAGGAATTTTGTCAAACATGTCACAAATATGAAATCTATAGGCCATAATAACAAATATGAGCATAAGGATCTTATACTTATATGAGATTCATAAAGAAGCATCATTGCCTTATCACAATAGTTGAATTATCATCTATTAGGACATATACACATTGTACATTAATTTGCTAACCAAAACATGATGAAATCCATAAATGAAGTCTGTCATAAAACATACTCATAACCAACATATAACCAACATAAATAACAAGGATATAACAACCATAAAATCCACATATAAATTAGTATATTTAAACATGAAATACCAAGGACACGAAGCTCTTTTTTGATGAATGCAAAATCCAACTAGGTTTAGGACTTACATGAACCACCTGACCATATATTGGCTGAACCAAATATCTATTTGAGCTAATCACCCCCATTCCATATTCCAAGCATGAATTTTGGACTCAAAACCAAACCAAAGTAGTTTTCCTCGGCCTTTACCACAATCCCCACTGGATCACTAACCCTTAAACAAGCATGGATGCCACCACATTTCTCTACCTACACGGTGAAGAATTTTTCTGCCTCCTAGTCTTTAGGCTTTACCGTATATCCTGCAATTCATCAGTCGAGGATTCCTAGGCCCACCTAAGTACACAAAATCGGACTTTACCTCAATCCCACCTTTAAAAGTCTAGGGATCACTAGGCCTTGTGTTTTCCTTGAGATACCACCTCACTCAGCTTTGAAACCATCCAATAATATGGCTCAACCAAATAGCAAAGAACCCACCACACCCTGACTATCTGGAAATGGCAAGGAAAGGTTGAAGAACACTATCACACCTTGAAAATCCCATGCCAATGATAGTAAGAGGACCAAATACTCACATGCATGTATGATGCATGCCAAATCTAACAAGGAAGTCACACATGCAAATCATTACCTAGAAATAATCTTGCTCTAACTGCTTGATCCTACTCTTCCATGCTTGATCTTTGCTTCCATTTCGCTTCTTTGTCCTTCCTTTGCTTTCCTTGATCCAATGCTAGAGTGCTCCAAGAATGCTCTAAAAGTGTGAGAGAGATATCCATCGTATAATTGACAAAATGTCACCAACTCATCCTTAGAAGCCGTTTTATTAATGAGGCCCCTATTTTCTTCAATTTTCCATTATTTTCCTTCAATTTACTCCTCACATGAAACTTGTGACCTTTCACCTTCCTTTTCTCCTAATTTCCTTTATTTTCATAAATTAAATGTCAATTAATGCCACTTTTCATACTCAAACCTTTTCCATTTCCTTTTCCAATTTTCTTTAGCCATAATAACTGAAATGAACACCCACTAGGATGCTTTTCACAACCTTCAGCTTGGAATACGTGTCCCATGACCTTGGTATTATTTTTTTCTTTTATTAACTTTCTTACATGGAGTTTTAACTTGGGGTTGTTATATAACCCTCCCCCTTGGGGGGACATTCTCCTCGGTGTTCAATGACACCTACAACTAGCATGACTACTAAAAGAAAAACATACTACCCATGGAGGTTTATAATAAAGATCGTTGCAATATTTACAATGACCATTGCTAAAACATGACCAAAACTAATCTATTCTTGGCTTTCCCTTCTATGCTACACCATTGATCAGAAAATCCAATTACCTCTTCCATGTAGTCATTGACCTTCCATCTTCCCCAACATCCTCTGTCCTAGGCCATCCATCCCTTCGCAAGGTTTCCTTGCGTCGAAAGGTCAAAAAACCAAGGCATATCCATGCCTCAAAACCATCATACATGTTATATCATGCTCATGGAAATCAATGGGAAATATTGGGTATCAGTGTACCACAATGGCCCTTCTCGTGAAGTGATTTACCAACATACTGTTGCCTATTCAAATTCCTTTTCACTACTATAACTAATCCTTGCAGTTACTTTCAACCATCCAAATGGGAATTTTTCATTCTTTCCTATACCAAGCACATAACTTCCATTAGATTTAAAACAAATTCAAATAAATCCAAATCATACCTCATTGGTGGCTAGTTAATAAGGTATACTTGCACTTATGTTCATTTCCTATCACAACAACCAATCAAACTCTTGACCAAATCATCATGTATAAACATATCACATTAGGTTAGCTCAAAACACAACGACCATAGATCAAAATCACGAATCACATACAATCATCATAAACAGAAATCTTAGATCACATGTAACCATCATAAATCAAAATCATACCTCACATGCATAATAAAAGTGAAATAAAATACTAATAATTATGCTTTAATGAGTCTTTTGTATTATTTGTACGCATACCGGATTGGTTGCCACACCCAACAAACACCTAGTGCCTTTTATTTTCTTCAATCATGTACACATACACAATGTACATCACAAAACATATATCCACACACAACGTAACATTGGTGAGCTCCAGTGTGGGACTCTCTTCTTTACTCTTATCAACCTGGTTGTTCGTAACAAACTTGGAAGCGACGGTGCTATATGCACGAGTACTAGCTCTTGCCGCAGGATGTCACTTTGATCAGCTGGCACAAGTCCGCTAGGATTTTAAGCCAAATTATATGAGCTCTTAGAAGAAGCTTTTAACTATGATGGATGAAAGCTAACTCAAAGGAGACTAGTCTACTTGCAGAAAGAAGCTGAAAGCTTAAAAGAAACGTAAACCCTAGCAAACCCTAGTTTTACCGACTAACTCTACTGGTGCAAGAAAAGAGATGAGAGCTACAAAAATGGATGCCACTGATTCTTGAAGAGGTAAAATGCATGTGACTAAGATAATTTTGAGGTGGAATCTGAAAAGAACATCTTTTTTGCATTTTTTAGTAATTTTGCAGAATTATTATGCATGCGCTTTAATTGTTTTTGGTTGTGCAAAGGTTGATTGGCGAAAGGAAATGAAGTGGGCACTTGTAGGAGGCTGGGAAGGCAATAAGAGGGCCTAAAAAGGCCCTAGAACCTTTCCAAAGAGTTTCATAGTGTTCAGATCTCGAAAAACTACTCACGTAAAATTCTACTGGAAGTCTGTAGGGGTTCTACAAGATGTTCTACAGGAAGAGCCGAGAGAGGATTTTAGCAGGTTGATGTAGGAAAAATGGTGGGAAATTGAAAATGTAGGATAGATGAGGATGTGAATAGGTCTAGGAACTGTTAAAGGAAGCTAAGGAGTGATGCCGGTGGTTGGATTTGTTCAAGGATGGGTAGAGCAGTGTTGCGCAAAAATGTGGAAATTAGGTCAAATTGGAAAAGGGTGGCGAATGAAGGGAAGGAATATAGAATTAGGGGTTGGAGTAGGTGTTATGATGGAGGGATGATAGATAGGAAGGTATTATAGATGCTCTGCACACAATTTCTCAAAATTGATCGAAGAAAGACTAGAAAAACCAAATATCTAGCTATTTTGTCCTACTTTGACCTAAAAACTAGAAACAGGATGAACAAAAGTTTATTGGCAGAAAATCATGCAAGATAACTATGGAAACTAAGCAAGAACAGATTCTAAACATGCAAGTACAACTGGTATCAACTTTCCTAACTAAAAATCTAACACTAGAAATTGCATGAAGAGGCAAAAATAGTGTTTTTGTGGCAGCAAGGATGCCTTGGTCTCAAGTCATGGTCCCAAGGAGGGAGAAGTGAGATAAAGGGTTGCTTGATGGCCTTTTTTTGAAGATATTTTCTGTTACCAACCTGCCAAATCAACCTGAAGCAGAAAAAGCTATCTTAATCATCAAAAACAACCTAAGTAACAAAGCAAGATCTTAACCTAAATAGTAGAAATTATTCTATGGATGAAAAGAAAACACATAATAGTACACAAAGGAGGTATTTTCACTTGGGTTGGGCCGAACACCATAGCTACAACCTCCTTTGAAAAGCTCAAAGCTGGTGCAAAGTGAAATTTATCTCCATTACTCAAAAAATAACCATGTCACAAAAATGTTTACAGCAAAAGCTCAAAAATGAGCTGAAAGGCAAAGCAGCACTAAAGTGTGAAAATACAACTGTTCAAGAGCTAAACTACCAAGGCTTGAAGCCCTCCTACTTATGCCCCATGAGGACCTCCAACAGCCCTCCTTAACTTGAGGGGCTTGGCTTCTCAAAACAACAAGTAATCAGCCACTTCACAAAAGCTCCTCGGTTGCCCTTAGAAATCATCTTTGGTGGGCTATTGAACTCCAAGATCATGGTGGAGAACTCAAGAAAGGGGCCATTTAATGCAGGAGACACTCTTCCTATTAATCCTTAGCCTTGTTCCCTCATATTTGCCTGTCAACTGACTCATAAATGTTTGACCTTGGTCCTGCCTGTCACACGGGTGACCCGAGTTCGATCCCTGGCAATGGCGCGAAAAAGATGGTGAGCTCTAGTATTGCAAAAATGATGCTGCAACTCTTGGGACTCCCTTCCTTACTTTTATCAACCCGGTTGTTCATAACAAACTTGGAAGTGACGGTGCTATATGCACAAGTACTAGCTCTTTCCGCAGTTTGTCACTTTGATCTGCTGGAACAAGTCCGCTAGGAGCTTAAGCCAACTTCTATGAGCTCTTAGAAGAAGCTTTTAACTGCGATGAATGAAAGATAACTCAAAGGAGACTAGTGTACTTGCAGAAAGAAGCTAAAAGTTGAAAAGAAAAGCAAACCCTAGCAAGCCCTAGTTTTACCGACTAACTCTACTAGTGCAAGAAAATATATGAGAGCTTTAGAAATGGATTCAATTGATTTGTGAAGAGGTAAAATACATGTGACTAAGCTACTTCTGAGGTGGAATCTAAAAAGAACATATTTTTTGTATTTTTGAGTAATTTTGCAGAATTATTATGCACGCGCTTTAACTGTTTTAGGCTGTGCAGAGGTTGATTGGTGAAAGGAAATGGAGTGGGCAGTTGCAGGAGGTTGAGAAGGTGAGAAGAGGGCCTAAGGGCTCCCTAGCACCTTTCCAAAGAGTTTCATAGTGTTCAGATCTTGAAAAACTGCTCACATGAACTTCTACAGGAAGTCTGCAGGGGTTCTACAGGATGTTCTATAAGATGAGCCAAGAGAGGATTTTAGCGGGTTGATGGAGGAAAAATGGTGGGAAAATGAAAATGCAGGATGGATTAGGATTTGAAGAGGTCTAGAACTTGGTAAAGGAAGCTAAGGAGTGATGTAGGTGGTTCGATTTGTTCAAGGATGGGTAGAGCAGTGTCGCATAAAAATGTGGAAATTAGGTCAAGTTGGAAAATGGTGGCGAATGAAGGGAAGGAATCTGGAATTAGGGGCTTGAGTAGGTGGTATGATGGAGGAAGGATAGACAGGGATGTATTACAGATGCTCTGCACACTATTTCTCAAAACTGATCGAAAAAAAACTAGAAAAACCAGAGATTTAGCTATTTTGACCTACTTTGACGTAAAAACCAGAAACAGGATGAACACAAGTTTATTGGCAGAAAATCTTGCAATATAACTATGGAAACTAAGCAATAATAGATTCTAAACATGCAAGTACAACTGGTATTGACTTTCCTAACTAAAAATCTAACACTAGCAATTGCATGAAGAGGCAAAAACAATGTTTTTGTGGCAGCAAGGACACCTTGGTCACACCTCATGGTCCCAAGGAGGGAGACGTGAGATCAAGGGTTGCTTCATGGCCTTTTCTTGAAGATCTTTTCTGCTACTAACCTGTCAAATCAACTTGAAGTAGAAAAAGCTATCTTAATCATAAAAAGCAACCTAAGTAACAAAGCAAGATCTTACAGAAGAGAAGGAAATAAGCTAGCGGATTTCCTAGCGAATTTAGGAGTGGAAAATGGAAAAGATCTTGTGGGACGCATGATATCCAACACAATTCCAGAAACAAAGCTCCCACTTTTCAATGATATTTTCAACAATGACAGGCAGCTGAAGGAAGACTTGCACCCAGATGCAGGTGTTAACACCACGTACCCATGATAAGACAGCCCAGGACGGAAGCTGGCCAGCGATCCAGCAGGTATAGGCGGCTAAGAGCATATGAGGAGCGGGCATTCAAGGCCCTGAGTTATGGTGGACAGAGACGGGCAGTTATGGTGATGTGCAGAGGTTTTAATGCGTAGAGAGAATGTTGGTTTGGGTTGGAGGACCGCGCGCACAGCATAAAAGAAATGGAACAGGATGTCGTCAGCACTAAGGAGCGCTTCAGATGGCTCAATAGAGGGAGTACCAGCGAAGAGAACAGAGCTCGGAAGCCTCCCCGGGTCAGGTCTCTGCATCCTGGTTTTGGTTATGGTCAGGTGAGAGGATCCCGTAAGTCTGCCTTTGCTCCTTTTAGATTTCCTCTGTGGCTCTTTACAGTCAATTCCACTTCCTTTCAGTTCATTTTATGGTTGGGTACCTAGCTTAGAAGTCTGGTGCTGCCTGTCTCCAATTGGCCTCCTCGCACTTATAATCTGTGTTTGCTCAGCCAACACCCCCAATTGACAATGCCGCACCTTCGAGGCACCCCTAGACGCAGCAGTATCACTGGCTCCAGGGGTCGTTCTTGTAGCAGAGGCGACTCTGTCCCACACAATGTCTCTCCGCTAACCTCTGTTCCGCCCCCCTCACCACCCTCTGACAATTCTGGCCCGTCCATAGCCCCTGTTTTTCCCACCTATACGGCCTCAAACAATTCAGGGATTTCCCTGAACAGCTCCTTCCACTCAGCGCATTTTCAGTTCAGGAGTCGGCTTAATAAGCCGCTCATTTAAGCCTTAGTGACTATGATCTTTGAGGAAGAAGAAGAGCAGATCAGCTCTGACAATCCATCCACGGATCCTTTGAGCACCCGGATGCCTAGCAACAGTCCAGGTAGCCCATCGGGGACGGTCCTCAATGACCCGGAAAGGAAGAACTTGGAGAACCATTCCCTGTCTGCTCAGGAGCCCGTTACTGATAGCGAGCCAACATGTTTTACAGGAAACATCCTCCATCTGGTTCTCCCGCCAGGCAGAAGCGCAACGGATGTTGAGGACAATGTAATGGTGGAATGGGTCAATTTAACTCCCGACAAGGAATTCGGCTTGCCTCCGCAATATTAAGCTCGCCAGGCCTTCCAGCGCGCTTCAGGAAGATAAGCATTTTTGGTCATGTCGGCGTCCAGGTGTTTGCTTAGTTATGTCTGTGTCCAGGTGTTTGTTTGTTTAGTCTTGTCTGTGTCCAGGTGTTTGTATGAGCCGTTCACAATGAATACGTCCAGGCATTTGTGTGAGAAGTTCACAAGGAAAATGTCAGAAGCATTTTTGTAACTTTTTGTAACAGTTTTAAGACAGATCAATTTTTTTGTAAATGCCAGACAGCAGTATGCTGGCAAGAGTTTTTGACAGAGGGTAGGTTGCTACCCCCTCAGAGGTTAAACCCTCTATGTAAATAATTTTCCTTTTTATTTAATAGAATAGTCTTTATCGAGAAAAAAAAAAAAAACAAAGCAAGATCTTAACCTAAATAGCAGAAATTATTCTATGAATGCAAAGAAAACACATGATAGTAGACAAAGGAGGCTTTGGGACTTGGGTTGGTCCCAACCCCAAGAGCTATAGCCTCCTGTGAAAAGCTCAGAGTTGGTGCAAAGTGAAATTTATCTCCATTACTCAAAAAATAACCATGTCACAAAATGTTTACAGCAAAAGCTCGAAAATGAGCTGAAAGGCAGAGCAGCACTAAAGTGCGAAAATACAACTATTCAAGAGCTAAACTACCATGGCTTGAAGCCCTCGTAATTATGCCCCACAAGGACCTCCAAAAAGCCTCCTTAACTTGAGGGGCTTGGCTATTCCAAACTGTAAGTAATTAGCCACATCACAAAAGTTGCTCAGCTACCCTTGGAAATCATCTTTGCTGGGTTGTTGAACTCCAAGCTGATGCTGGAGAAATTGAGGAAGGGGCCATTTAGTGCAGGAGACACCCTTCTTACTAATCCTTAGCCTTGTTCCCTCGTATTTGGCTGTCAACTCGCTCAAAAATGCTTGACCTTGGTCCCGCCTGTCATGTGGGTGACCTAGGTTCAATCCTCAGCAACGACACCAAAAAGATGGTGAGCTCTAGTATTACAGAAATGATGCTACATCTCCTAGGACTCCCTTCTTTACTTTTATCAACTCGGTTGTTCGTAACAAACCTGGAAGCGATGGTGCTATATGCACAAGTACTAGCTCTTGCCGCAGGTTGTTACTTTGATCAGCTGACACAAGTCCGCTAGGAGCTTAAGACAACTTCTATGAGCTCTTAGAAGAAGCCTTTAACTACAATGGATGAGAGCTAACTCAAAGGAGACTAGTCTAGTTGCAGAAAGAAGCTGAAAGCTGAAAAGAAACGCAAACCCTAGCAAAACCTAGTTTTACCGACTAACTCTACTAGTGCAAGAAAAGAGATGAGAACTGCAGAAATGGATGCCATTGATTTATGAAGAGGCAAAATGCATGTGACTAAGCTACTTCTGAGGTGGAATCTAAAAATAACATCTTTTTTGTATTTTTGAGTAATTTTGCAGAATTATTATGCATGCGATTTAACTGTTTTTGGTTGTGCAGAGGTTGACTGGTGAAAGGAAATGGAGTGGGCACTTGCATGAGGTTGGGAAGGTGAGAAGAGGGCCTAAGGAGTCCCTAGGACATTTCTAGAGAGTTTCACAATGTATAGATCTCAAAAAACTACTCACGTGAACTTCTATAGGAAGTCTGCAGGGGTTCTACAGGATGTTCTACAGGAAGAGCCGAAAGAGGATTTTAGCGGGTTGATGGAGGAGAGATGGTGGGAAAGTGAAAATGGAGGATGGATGAGAATGTGAAGAGGTCTAGGATGTGGTAAAGGAAGCTAAGGAGTGACGCAGGTGGTTGGATTTGTTCAAGGATGGGTAGAGAAGTGTTGCACAAAAATGTGGAAATTAGGTTAAGTTGGAAAAGGGTGGCGAATGAAGGGAAGGAATTTAGAATTAGGGGTTGGAGCAGGTGGTATGATGGAGGAAGGATAGACAGGGAGGTATTATAGATTCTCTGCACACTATCTCAGAAACCTGATCGAGGAAAGACTAGAAAAACCAGAGATCTAGCTATTTTGACCTACTTTGACGTAAAAACCAGAAACACGATGAACAAAATTTTATTGGCAGAAAATGATGCAAGATAACTATTGAAACTTAGCAAGAACAGATTATAAACTTGCAAGTACAACTGGTATCAACTTTCCTAACTAAAAATCTAACACTATCAATTACACGAAGAGGCAAAAACAATGTTTTTGTGGCAGCAAGGGTGCCTTGGTCTCAGCTCGTGGTCCCAAGTAGGGAGAGGTGAGATAAAGGGTTGCTTGATGGCCTTTTTTTGAAGATATTTTCTTCTACCAACCTATCAAATCAACTTGAAGCAGAAAAAGTTATCTTAATCATCAAAAACAACCTAAGTAACAAAGCAAGATCTTAACCTAAATATCAGAAGTTATTTTATGAATGCAAAGAAAACACATAATAGTACACAAAGGAGGTGCTGACACTTGGGTTAGTCCCAACCCCAAGAGATTTTCCATAAAGAAGTTATGACCTGTGATCATCTCTCATTGTCGTTCCGAACGGCCAGTATCTACATTCAAAGGGTTTTGTAAACAATTATTATTATCATTATTATTTAACTTTTCTATTTAAAAATGAGTGCTTCATACATATTATGTAGCTGTATCGATAGTAGTTTTCAATTCATCGTCTCCAATAATATAATAGATTTATCAAATACTGCACTAGGCTCTGTGGCCTTTTCCTTAAGTTACTTTTTAATCCTACGAAAGTAGCCTTAACACTCTTTGATAGGAGTCCTTGATGCATATGCTGATTGGATGAATTTCTAACTCTTTCAAAAAGTGCAACTAAGGATGAATTTCTAATCATTTCAAAGAGTGAAATAATTGATGTGGTTGAAGTATTAAACAAGATCTGTTACTGAGTAACAAGTCCTTGCCTCACGTTTTAAGTAGATCTGGAAATCAGATCTAGTGATATAGTGACGTGTAACACAACGGAAGCAACCGTAAACCCAAAACCAAAAGCTTCAGCGCATTAAGCAACATGGACTAGTATTTAATTAAATCTTGACCCCTTCGGTGTTGTCTATGTCATGTTGTGAAGGTCACTTGGGACCCTGGGGCACGTGGCATAAAAGCGAACATGGAGGCAATTAATTACAAGATCCACATTGGTTTGAAAACTAACCAGAGAAGACCATGATGAATCAACTCTTGTATCGAAAGCATGAGTAGCAGATCGATTCCTGGAATTAGGTGAATCATAACCAGTCATCGAGTGATCGCCTCTTGTATTACCTCTCGGATCGCCTCTTTCTTGACATCTAGTGAATCAAAACTTGTCATCGAGTGATTGAAACCTGGGATCAACTCTGTATCGAGTACCGCCATCGTGTCATCCAGTAAATAAAGACCTAGCTCTACTAGTGGGAAAGAGTCCTGGCATCCAGTAGCGGGATCAACTGGATCAGCTGTTGGATCGACACTTGGATCGAGTACCTGCATCATGTCATCGAGTGATCGCCACCCTGTAATCGTAAGTAAACGATCTGAAATGGTATAGTTCAGTGAATAGAAAATCCATTTAGGAGGTCAGATGAGGAATTGCCATTTGTGCCCACCCAAAGTAGAAATTTTGTCAAACAAGAATCTATAATTAAGTTGTTTTCTAGAATCGGTAGCTACTCAAAGTATCCCACCCACATCGAGTATCAAAGTGGAGTCTCGAAGCCCATTGTATTATTCCATCCTAGCGGATTACCCGGGTATCCAAACTGAGTATCGCATCCCACTGTACTAGCGGAGTCAATGATTCGAGTAGCCGAACCGATCTCGGGAGCCCATCCAAGTGGCCCGTCCAAGTATGCCCGTCAGAGACCACAATGTGGGTTACCACCTTGACCTTCGGTCCTAATCTCTTTAGTGATGTGCTCACTAAACATTATAAATAATACAAGGGATGATTGGTTATTAGACTTGTGGCAAGAAAATTAGTTTAAACGTGTTTGCATGGACCACGAGTGTGGCTTTATACACCACAAGTGTTGCTTGTATCAAGCAGTTTTCCTTATCGAAGTGTTTCGCTAGGCCATCCAGCACTAGATTTTATGAATGCTCGACCTACAACTAGTTTTGTCTGGTTCCTTGAGAACCTATCTATTAGAAGAAGTCACGCAAACAACAATTATGGCACACGATAGCTACAATAGATACATATACAACAAATACTACTACAACAACAACTAAAACGACAAATATAGCAACAAAGGAAACTACAACAACACGTACAACGGGTTGATAACAAAAAATGAACCATAGCATTGTTATGTAGCAAGAGAGAGGTTTATCTTCTCATTTAGCTGCTAGTCGGGATCAATCAACAAAGGAAGTGGTGTCTATAATGGAAGGTCAAGGAGCTTTAATGGTTGTGGTTGCAGGAATTATGTCCGCTGCTCCTTTTTTCTAGCTAATAATAGTATCCACATGAGTGCTACTTGAAGCAAGTGTTTGGATTTTGCAGTGGGGGGCATGCATGTAGCAAGTGCGGAGAACAATGCAATTCCTTCTCTCTATATAACTGTAGCTAAGCTTGCATGTAGCAAGTGTGGAGAAAAATGAAATTGCTTCTCTCTATATCACTGTAGCTAAGATTGATGCTAGTTCTCTATCTCGAAGGAATGTTGTTGGCTTGTATAGCTTGCTTTGTGTGGCTTTCCAAATGCATGTAGCAAGTGCGGAGAACAATGCAATTCCTTCTCTCTATATAACTGTAGCTAAGCTTGCATGTAGCAAGTGTGCAGAAAAATGAAATTGCTTCTCTCTATATCACTGTAGCTAAGATTGATGCTAGTTCTCTATCTCGAAGGAATGTTGTTGGCTTGTATAGCTTGCTTTGTGTGGCTTTCCAATGAATTTGGCCAACTATCATTGGGCCAATGTGTATAAAGGGTATGATAAGGAGCATAGTACCTTGCAGTTGATAGCCAATGCCAGGAAGGAATGGCTTGGCTCTTTAATGGTGCCGAGAAGACTTGTGATTCAGTGTCGGTAAAAGTAGTTGTCAGCGAGCCGATCTTGAACAAAAGCTAGTTATACAGGTGAGGATAAAATGAAATAAGTTTTTTTTAAAGACAAAATTAAATTTGTGATGCTAAAGAGAGCAGAAAAGTGCATGACGATTGTACGTGCAACCCTAGCTTCCGCCTTTGCTACTTCCTTATAGGTTATCTTGTTTATATCTATACCTCTACTATCTTGTTTATATCTATACATCTGCTACTGAAACTCGCCGCTATAGGTTCTTTTGTTTATATGTATACCTCTATAGTCTTGTTTATATCTATACCTCTTCTACTTCAGCTCTGTCCTAGGCAACTTTTTCCTTTGCTGCTGCTGCTATAGGTTCTCTTCTTTACATCTATATCTCTACTACTACAGCTTGCTCGTGGGCAACTTTCGCCTTTGCTACTGCCGCTATAGGTTCTCTTGTTTATATCAATACCTCTGTTACTATAGCTCGCTACTAGGCAAGAGGAAATCCCCCAAATTCTTCTTAGCAAATCTATCCAAAGAATAAGAATTCTATAGTCCCTAAAAACTTTTCATGCAATCGCAAAGTGCAAGACTATATGGTGCATGGTGAAACCATGGGAGTGCAGTGCATGACAATATGGTGGATAGTGAAGTAGTTAGAGTGTAGGACTATAGGAAAATAGTGAGAGAGCAATGGGAGCATGTCCATGACTTTCCAACACAACATGCTTGTCCACCAAGACATGCCACACAAACAGGCACTCACATATGGCAGAAATACTTCATTCACAGATTGACAGATGGTGCAGACACGAAAACAATACATAGATGTGCTATGCACAGATGGCGGAAACACATTATAGATGTGTTGTGCAACTGCCATGTGGTGTAGCGAGGGACATTTGATGTGGTGTAGCTAGGGCCATTTGTTGTGGCGGAGAGTCATCATAAGGTGTGCTGCTTATTAGAGATGGGACATATAATATAATATAATATATACAAGCATATTTGCGTTCTACTCATGAGAGATGGGAGATATAATATAATATATACAAGCATGTTATTTAATACCCTCTATTAATGCTAGCATTAGTTTAGTAGCATTTACCACTTTAAAAATATGAACAAAAAAATAAAAAAATTCCCTAACCTCGGGGCCGAGGGGTCAAAAGGCCAAGGGGCCAAGGGGCCGAAAGGCCAAAAGGCTGAGAGGGTTGATGGGGCCGACGGTTGGAAGGTTGGTGGATGATTGATACATTGTTGGTGGATGGTTGGAGGGGTGATGGGGTGATGGGGCCCCATCAAGGCTTAACGCTCAAGGATCAAGGAGGGGCCCCATCAAGGTTGGACCTCTCAGTTAGGGTGTGGCCCCATCAAGGCCTCGAAGGGGAATCCTAAGAAGAAAGGTTGATGAAAGTCAAGGAGGGGCCCCATCAAGGCCAAGGCCAAGGTCACTTGGAAGAGGCTAAATAAGATGGTAAAATCCATCCATGTTAAAAAAATTTGATTATAAATCAAGAGTCGGGACTAAGAAATAGGTCAAAACAGGTCAAGTAATGCTAATCGCATCGTTTTCAATTACCATAGTCCCATGCCGAGACGACAGGGACTAATAAAGGATTGGGACTTTAAAACTAGCCACCCTCATCTTGTATGGCTTTAATTCATTCATATCGATGATTTTTTAAGCCTCATAGAATTTGGATTCTTCAAAAGTATATTAAGGTTTATAATTTTCATAATTGTTATAAATTAAATAGTTGATAAATATTAATAGGTATTAATAAACATCAAAATATTTAATTCATATTGTATATTCACAATGCTAAAAAAAAAAAAAAAAATATTATTATATTTATAAAAATAATTAATATATATGTGATAAATCTATATATAATTTAAAAAAAGAAAACTATTTTTAATCAAAGAGAATTGCACCTATTCTTATTATGGAAAATTTTTAATTTATAAAATAAAATTTGTTACAATAACTATAGCTTATCAATACCATATGTTCAAAAAACACATAATTTATTTTATATGTCAATTTTTTTTAATTAATTAAAAAAAAAAAAACTATTATTACTATTACTATTCTAAAATATTACAATAAAATAAAATTCTTTCTTTCTGTCAATAATTATTAATAAATTTCCCAAATGCGGGAGTATGCCAAGACTAATCTAACGGTAGAGGAACAAGACAGCAAGTGGCATAGCCACATGGCGATGCATAAGCTCGCACACAAAGTAATTAAACTGTTTTGGAGCAGTAGTGAATGGCATTCAATTCGGCACTCGAATCAACTCACCAGTGCCATGATGCCTCAGCTCTGCATCATGGAGCCCTCAAGTAATATTCCACCGACCTCCTCTGTTTCAACTCGTCTACCTCTAAGTTGCAAGTGTCCCCTAGTTGCAGTGGAGCCAAGTTCACGCACTGCAACAGGCAGGCAATGCAACATTCTCTGCTGCATAGAGTTTGGACAGGGTAACCATTACTCTCAGAGCTTGATCTGCAACCTAACTTTCGATTCTATGCTTTCTGAGCCTTCCACCTCAGAGCTCCACTCAGTGTCGACCTCTCACAGGTAGTCTCTTCATCCCCACGCCATCATGCCCCAACTGCGCCATTGAATGCAAAGCAGGAGGGGTAGTAGCAGAGCTAGACTGCCCTGTTCTACACCCTCAATAGTCTCAGACTCCTCTTCCCCCTCGGAAAAGTATGCATCAGCCCATTATTCTGATACTCGCAGTGCTAGAGGCTGCATACGCACTATCCACTCCCAACCTTTGCAAATAGCCATTCCAGCTACTAATATCCCTTCAAGCTCTCATCAATCCAACAATTTGGCCCAATTCATCTACCATTGCTCTCTGAATCGACCACTCATCAAAGATACCATCACAGTCACCTTCCAAGAGGAGCCATCTAGCGATGAAGGACAACCAACCAATGCAATGGAGAAGAAGGATAATGCTAAGGGCAAGCCTTCTACAGTGGAGTGAAATCAAGAAGAACCTTTGACGGAGGATGAAATGGGTGCGTTGTAGAAAGACGAGGACGACCTCGACCCCTACAGATGTTTCATTATTTAAGAACACCCATCAGCACCGAATGACACATAAATCACCACATGTCTTTAGATTTCAGGTTCATCGCAACCAAGTCTATGGGTTTACTTTTGAATTTTTGAGCAAAATAGTTAGTCTTCAAATTGAAGTCAATAGAATATTGCTCCATGTTCATATGCTGGTTTCCCCTGCGCGGGCAACAAACTTATTTTGGACTGGACTGGTTTTCCACCTCTGGGTAGTCTTAATTTTGTTTTTGCTGCATTATGCCATGAACCTTGGCTCAAAACTATAGAGGCCAAAGCCTCCTTGTATCATTTTGTTACAGTAATAGATCTTAGACTTATTTAGAAAAAAAAAAAAAAGTATTAATAAATTAAAATTCTAAAAGGAAATAAAGTTATGTACCTATCTAATTAAACATCATTCTAAAAAATATTGAGGAATTTCATCCTTATCTGAAAATTCTGCATATGCATACAAAAACTTCTTGTAAGTAAAAGATGAAATATTTGAATCATTAAATCTTGCAATCTTTTGACATTATTTTTCATCAACTAGCTTTAAGTCACGTGACGAATCTACCATATATTTTAAGCATAAAAAGACAACCTATCACAATGATCTCCTACTATACAACATGTAGAAAAGTATATCTAGAAGGCCTAAATTCCAATGGACGTGTCCGGAAGATGACCCTTCATTCCTCTGGGTGTGTGGGGAAACATTTGTGGTAATTAATTACTAACAACCAATGCACTATGCCCTGTAAATATATTTGAATGTCATCTATCAAGGCCAAAGCTATTGTTAATGGAGCTAGGTAACTAATGATGAGAGCCCATGGCTAGATAATTGATGATGACCCATATGTGATGAGGCATTTTCACACATGAAATTAATAAAAATAAATAATTATTATTAAACTATCAAAAATTAATTTACATTTAATATTTTTAGTTGTGCATATCTATTATTTAACAATTCTTTTAGTCATTAAAAACATAAATTTTAAATCGTTACTCACATGATAGTTATGACTTTTTAGTGGTAATCGGGTCATCGTGAATGCATGTATCTAGGAACACATTTGTGTCTATAGTCATTAATCTTTGGCAAGCATCAAATTACCAAACAAGATGTTTTCTTAGGAACACAAACAAATCCATAGGAACATGCACATGTTTCTAGTGAATCGTACTCAAGAATATCTACAAATTCCTAGAACATCATATTTTTTATGTGCCCCTGGCTATTTTCATTTTGGACTAAGAAACATGTTTTTGGAATGCCATTAAGCCAAAAAGTACCTCCCTCCCTTTCTCCCTCCCTCCTTAACTATGACCCACCTACCATCACCCACTCTCTCTCCTTCTATCCCTATGTCACTCCCTTAACCCCTCAATAAAAAGCCCCTTGAAAAATTTCTTCACTCACTACTTTGTTTCCTAGTACGTCTTTCTTTCCCTTCACCACTATCATGGTTGGTCCTCAAAACCTCAATGATCCTAGACATAGGAATTCTTATCCATAAGAAATGCCCTCATTCAAATTCTATAATTAGAGAAAACTACAAGATATATATATAAAATAATATCTTACTTTGTATTGCATGAAATTTTTATTCGTTATCTTCTACAATTCATATCTGAGCACTGCATTTTCGAAATCCTCAATCACATTTTTTTTATCAAGTATTTCTTCACTCACATTTGCGCTTTTCAATATCTCTTTGTTGATCTATCTAACTCTCATAATTTCTTCTAAAATCCTAAATAATCCTAGATAGTTCAACAAATAATATGGTCCAATTAATATTATCCTTGAACTAGACATCATAATTTAGTGGCTCCATCTAAAGAAATTGTTCCAATTGAATTTAGCATTATTGATCAACATGCAAAATAGACAACTTTTAGAATTGAGGAATACATGTCAATTATTGGCATAAATGTGCATTCAATCCTTGAGAAAATTATGTGTTTTCTGAGGAATGCACATGCATTCCACATACTAATATCTAACTACCTTCCTCCTTTTCCCTTTTCACATGTGTTGGACTTTGGTAGGACCAAAAACACATTTTGGAATATATGAGCACATTTATGACATTACTATTTCCCACTATCTACACCCCCTTCTCTCCCATTACTCTTATCTCTCTTTGTCTCTCTCTATCCTGCCCATGGTTGGTATTTGAAACCTAGATGATCCTAGATATAAGAATGCTTATCTATAATTATTCCCTCATTAAAATTTATAACTAGGAAAATTTAATGTTATATTTCTAAAACTTAATACCTTACCTTTCCTTGCATAAAAATTCCCATTGAATATGTATTAAAATTCGTATGTAAGCATTGGCTTTTTGAAATATTCAATCACCGTTTTCTTATTCCTTATTTATACACTAATTTGTTCAATAGAAGTTGTGATTTATAGGCTCTCTCTATTGATCTATGCCACTTCCATCATTGATGTTGAAGGCTCAAATATTCCCAAATTGTTGAACAAATAATACGGCAATTGAAGCTAATGTTCTTGAGACTAACATCCACCTACTTTCCTCCTGTGCCCATTTCATGTGTGGTGAAACTTTGTAGGACTATGCATGTATTATAGAATGTGTTCAATTTTTTGTGACAATATTTCTTCCCTTTTTATCAACCCCTTCTCTCCCATTTCTCCTCTACCTTTATCTATATCTCTCTCTGCAAGACAATTCATTGAAACCCAAATTATCCTAGACACAACAATGTTTATCCATAAGAAATGTTGTCATTAAAAGTATATAATTAAAGAAACCAATGATATATTTCTAAAACTTAATAGCTTAACTTATTAGGCATGAATTGATTGTTCATTTATGTCTTATAATTCCTATCTGAGCATTGTATTTTTGGAATCTTCAGTTACCATTTTGTTATTGAGTATTTCTTCATTGATATGTTCACCCACAATTGTGTTTTCCAGCTTCTCTACATTTCTATATGCCACTTTGATTATTACTCTTGAAAACCAAAATAATCACATACCTAAATAATCACAAAAAATTGAATAAATAATATGGTCAATTCAAGTTATACTTAGACCATTCATTGTAACTTAATAGCTCTACATAGAATGAGTGTTTAAATAAAAATTATCACTGAAGGTATACACTGAAGAAGAAAGAACTTACCATTGAAGAACACATGTTAATGACTTGAAAAAATGTGTATGTATTTGTAACAAAAATTCATACATGTTTTGAGGAACATACATTCGTTCTTAAGACTAACATCCACCCACTCTTCTCCATCACCATTTTCACATGTGGTTTATCTTTGTAGTATTATGCATGCGTTATATAATGTGTGCAAACTTTGATGTCATTAGTTCTCCCCACTCTCTCTGCCCTCTTCTCTCCCATTAATCCTCTCTATCCCTATTTCTCTTTCCTCCCCATGGTCAGTCATCGAAACCCTGATAATCCTATACTAAACAATGTTTATCCATATGAAATGCCCTCATCAAAAATATATATTTAGAGAAATGAATGACAATTTTATAAAACCTAATCCTTTACCTTTTCTCACATGAAATTTTCATTCATTATGTCTTATAATTCCTATATGATAATGTCTTTTCAAAATCGATAAGTATTTATCATTGAGTTTTTCTCTCATAGTTGTGATTTATAGGATCTATTGACTAATTTATTCCTCCCATAATTGCTCCTGAAAACCCAACTGCCAAGCATACGGAACTGCAGAATTATCTATTTTTCATAACGTGAGCATCATTATATGCAGGAAAAGTGGCGACCTTTGGGATTATGATTCTAAGATCTATTCCCATTCTATTTATTCAAATTTCGTTACTTGTATATTTACACATTTTTACCCAATTCCTATGGATTAGGTGTCTTAACATCCTTTCCCCCCTAATTTGAAGGGGTATTTGTGAGTCCAAGAATCATTCTAAATATCTCAAACTTTTCTCTTCAAGCTCTTTGGTGAATATGTATGCAATTTGTTCTTTTGTGGAACAATGTCATTGGTGAATAATATTTCCCACTACATGATGTCAAATCAAATGATTATTTTTGTTGATATATTTGGTACTGTCATGGAATTTGGGATTCTTGGAAAATTTAATTGCAAAAATATTTTTGATCATAAGAGGAGTAGAGTTTAGTTGTTTTCTCCTACAAATCTTCAAGAATTTTCCTAAGACACATAATCTCCTTGGTTTCTTCTGCAAATTCCACATATTTCACCTCTATTATGGAATATGTTAGAACTAAATGTTTGCATGACCTCTAAGAGACAACTCCTTATCCAAGACTCATAACATAGCCTGAAGTAGACACTCTATTTTCCTTATCTCTATCAAAGTATGAATTAGAATATCCAATCAAGCTAAAGTTAACCACCTGTGAATATTCGAGTTCAAAGACTTCAGTTCCTTTTAAGTACTTTAGAAATGTTGTTGCAAGATACTAACAAGATTAAAAAAGTTTTTTCATAAACCTGGAAAGGATTCCAACAACAAATGCAAATTTTGGTCTAGTAGTGGTGAGAAAGGTAAGATTTCCCACAAGCTATCTATACATAGTTGCATCCTCAAAATTATTTCCTTCATTATATGTGAATTTTAGGTTTTTTTTGTTGTTGTGACAAAGAATTGCATTCATCCATGCCAAACTTGTTCAACAATTATCCAATGTACTTATTTTGAGGGAGGCATATATATTTTGGATGTTGGATGACTTCAATTCCAAATAAATAATAAAGGTTTCCCAAAGATGTCATCTCAGGTCCTTTCTTCAATTATTTCTTTATGGATGCAATATGGTTTTCATGGTTCCCTACCATCAATTGATCATCTACATATACCACAACATAGACAACATGTTTTCCAAATTTCTTGACAAATAAAATTTCATCATAAATAATAAAGTGTTTGAAATTAAATTCGAAAACATGCTCAGTGAATTTTTCATTCCAAGCTCGTGGTTCTTTTTTAAGGCCATACAAGGATTTGATGAGTTTGCATAATTTTTGTTCTTATTCTTTCACAACAAAACCTTTTGGTTGAGGCATAAAAAAACTTTCTTTCAATTCTCCATTCAAGAAAGAAATATTTATATCCATTTGATGGGATTTTGATTCATTATGAGCTTCCAAGGAAAAGAGAGTCTATATGGTGGCCCATTTTTCTATAAGGGAAAAGGTATCTTCATAATTGACACATTATTTTTGTGAAAATCATTTTTCCACAAGACTTTCTTTGTGTTTGTTATGTGAGCCATTTGATTTATATTTGTTCTTGAAGACCCAATTGCATTCAATTGATTTGATTCCAATTTCAAGGTCTAATAACGTGCATGTTCCATTCCTTGTGAGAGCATCATGCTCCTCCTACATTTGCTCTTTCTATTCATTATGGGAAGCAAATTATTTAAAGGAAGTTGGTTCAAAATTAGTAGAAAAAATTAATGTACAACCATAACAAACATTCATATGGTCAAATGAATCAGAATCATCTACATCACCTCCATTTTGTCTAGCAGAAATTTTCCTTCTTGTATTTCCAACCTCATCAGGATGAACACTTTCAATTTTTTTTTGAGATGTTTGAGACTACTCTAATGATTAATATGGGGTTGTATCAATATTTGGCCTTACAATGCTCTCAATCACATCACTCAAAGGGTCTTCATGATCTAAAAATGTTGTTAGAACTTCATGAGTGGGAGAGAATGCTTTAGAAGGAGATTCCATAGATTTATTCGAGATCAGTATCCCCACTTCAAGATGTGGCATTTCATTATCAAATTCAAGATAAATTTTTACATGGTTGAATCTATCCACACGATGAATTTGTCAATAAATATTATTGTGAGTGTTGGAAGATTCAAGGAAGATCACATCTCTAAACAATATAAACTTCTTATTTACCTCCTCATAGAGACAATATATTTTTGTGGTATCTTATTTCTCCAATAATATGTGATTTTTACTCCTTTCGTGAATCTTTCTTATTTGTTCCTTGGGAATTAGGGCATAACAGGTGGAAGTAAAGATCCTGAGATGCCTTACCTAAGGAATGTGACCATATTGCATTTCATAACGAGTCCTGTTTTTTGGAGCATGAAATGGACATATTTATTTTATATATATTACACATAGAACTGCATCAACCCAAACAATTAGCTTTTCATTTAAAAAAAACATCATTATGTGAACAATATTTATGATAGTGATATTCATTTTTTAACCTACACCATTTTGTTGAGTATTGTATGGTACAATTGTTTGATGTTGAATCCCAACCTAGATAACATAGTTTTGAAATTCATTAGAATTATATTATTTTCTATTATTAGTACGAAGAGATCCAATATGTGATTGTACATCATTTTCAATCCATGCATGAATTTGTATGAGAGATTGAAAATTATTTTGATTTAATTTTCATTAGGTATCCCCAACACATTTTGGTGTAATCATCCATAAATGTCATCGTATTTTTTTCCCATTTGCAAAAGGAGCATGCATAGGGCCACACAAATAAGAATTAATCAGTGCAATTTTTCTATGTGATCTAGATGCAATATCATGAAATAGTTGTTTTATATTTGTTCCTAGGATACAAGCACCACATTGCTTCAGTTTCCTTGCTATAGTTAGTAAACTAGAAACACCATTTAATTTCAAGAAACGAAAATTTTCATTATTATGATGTCCAAATCTTGCATGCCATAGAAGATTTGATGGAAATGCACCTTCATTGCATTGAGAGATTTATATAGTGTTTTGGGCACGATAATATGTTCCTTGTAGTTTCAATGGTATTTCCTCCTCTATTCCAGTCCTGTCAGTTATATTTTTTGATGCTTTTCTTGTCTCAAATTTTCCATCAAACATATCAATGGAGTGCCCTTGTTGGCAAATGTGAACAAGGGAAAATATATTTATCCAAAAATTTTGAGGGTAGAGTACATCATGTAGAATAATTCTAGGATGTCTCGGAAATTTAAGCCTAATGGTGCTAAGTTCAGATGCCCCAAGACTTGACTTGTTTGCAATGTAATTTGCTTCATCTACATTGTCACTAAGGTATTCAAAGAATTATTGCTCAGAGATCATATGGAAATTTGTGCTCATATCAAGAATCCATGCATCTTTCCCAGAAGCAAGAGAAGTATGAAACATATAATTAGTTACTCCAATATTGCAATGGGACATAACATAATGATCAAATTTAGGTGCTTTACCTTTCCCTGGATCTGGTGTTTTACCATTTTCTTCTTTTCATTCTTGCTTGATTCATTCCCAAGGGATCTTACGTGTGGATGTATCATTTCCATCTCTATTATAGTGAATACATTGGAGATCATATCTTCCACTTTGAACATGCTAACCCCCCTTCCTTTGTTGTTCTTCCTTTAAAATCTTCTTCTACCACCTCTTCATTTTAGAAGAATCTTTGGTTGATTCTTCTCTTTTTGTGTGAGGAACACAACTTCTTCAAGTGACTGCTAAGTTACCTTCCTCTTCCCAAAATATCCCTCTAGTCCTTTAAATTTCTCCACAAGAGTGTCAAAAGTAATTTCATTGAGTTGGGCACAAGCTTGTAAGGATTCAAGATAGTGAGAATACGTATGATATAGGGCCTTAACAAAAGCTATGAGATCGATGTCAATTTTGATAGCTCTAATATCTAAGGCAAGGACTAAGGGGTCATCATCCTTCAACTCCAGGTTGAAGAGCTTAATCAACAGTTGAACTACTTCTAATTTTAAGTGTCGGTCATATAAATATTTCAAATTATTTAATTCATCATAACAATCTATAATTGGAATAATACGATGAATCACCTCTTCACTTAGAGAAGAAGCAATCAATACACAAGTTTTGTTGTCCTTATTCTTAGAAATGGCTAGCTCTTTATCTGATGTGGGATTGGTGGGCACATTGTCACCTTCTCCTTCATAGACACATTTCCATAATTCATTGTAGATAAGGGTGTAACTGATCATTTTGGACCATTCATGGTATTTCTCCTTTCCAATAAACACTACATCAATAATGGATATGAGGGAATGCACATTCTTCAATAATTTTCTGGTTTGAGGCCACTTTTAATCTCTAAAGATATCATAGTTAAAATCATAAGATTGAAACATTGTTGGTCTCCTTAGACATTATTATTGAGCTAGTTCTCCCTGGATTATTCAAGAAAACATATTGCATCCCCCTCAGTGGATTTAATTTTCAAAGGCACAATATGGTCAAGAAGCAATTGAATAATTTATAAACTTTCACACAAAATCTTCACAATTTTTCTCTTCTCATTTCTTAACCCAAGAATATTGAGATTCATAAAATTTTCATGGATCATATCATTCCATTTGATATTTTACCCACATCATAGAAATCACAACCTTAGATACCATGTCATATAAATCCTACTACATTACTAACGAAAACTAAGGAAAATTGAATGACATAGTTTCCAATAATTTCTCCCTTGTGACACCAAAAAACAAGGTGGTAGAGAAATTGTTGCAAGGTAGGAAAATGCTATAAAAAATCCTTAGCATCCAAGTTTCTCATCTTCTACATATAGTTTCACAATCTAAAACACTCCAGAAAGTCTTCTAAGAATAATGCGCATGTTCAAACCCATGTAACACAATTTTAGGTCATTCGTTGTGGAAATCAATGTAACAAAATATGTACCAATCATTATTAGGATGTTAAGTCCGTTTGTGAATTTTTAGAGGCCACACAAGAAGATTTGTGAGAGAAGACACAAATCTTCTAGGGTGTTGGCTGAGTGCAACAAGTCTTATCATGGCTTCAAAGAATATTAGTGTGACAATTTTGAGTAAGTTAGGTCTATGGAAGGTAATTATTGCATGAGTAGAGGAGATGAACAAGCCAAGTATGACAATCTAAAATGGAGAATACTAATTTCCTGAGTAGAGAAGATAAAAGGTTTTAGTTCTAACAGGGATGGAAGAGGGAACATTTTTTTATGGTTTTCAGTAGATAAGGATGGAAAGGAATGTTTATGAGGACTGTAACAACAATAGAATTGATGGGTAGAGGGAAAATGCCTTAAATTGGAGCTTAGGACCTATACTTTGATACCATGTTAGGCATAGGAGAGCTCTTGAATAATCTATTTTGCATTAATGTGGTCATCATTATATACATGAAGAGTTGTGACCTTTAGGATTCTGATTCCAACGTATTTTCCCATTATATCTATTAAAATTTCCCTATTTACATACTTACACATTTTCACCCAATCCCTAAGAATTAGGCGTCTAACACAAGGCAATCCAAAAAGATTCAAAAAATAATATAGTGTAATTTAAATAATCCTTGTAACAAGCATCATAATTTAGTATCTCTATTTATGATGAGTGGTTGAATTGAATTTAACATTAAATGTCCACTTGCAAACAATGAACATCTAGAATTAAAGACCAAATGTTAAGGATTAGTTTAAGAGTGGACATGTTCTAGAAAAAATGTGAATACATTCTAAGTAACACGTAGGTGTTCCTGAGAGTAAATTCCACTTACCTTCCTCCCTCGCCCTTTTCACATGTGCTATAATTTGGCAGGAATGTGCACACATTCTCTATTGCATGCATGTTTTTGTGGCATTAATTCTTCCCCTCTCTCCCCCATATTCTATATCATCACTCCTTTATATCCCTATCCCCCTATCTCGCCCCATGGTGAGACTAAATGTTCCTAGACATAGGAATGGTTATCCATAAGATGTACCCTCGTTAAAAGTTTATAATTAGATCAAACAATGAGAATTTTCATAAACTTAGTAGCACACCTTGTCCACTATGGAATTTTTGTTCTTTATGTCTTATAATTCCTATCTAAGTATTATCCTTCAAAGTGTAATGTCACCATTATGTTACAAAGTACTTCTCTACATATTTCTTCACTCACAATTATGCTTTCAAGCCTCTTCAAATTTCTCCAAGGCTTTCCCACAATTTTTCCTGAAAACAAAATAATGTTAGACCCAAATAATTCAAGATACTTTAGAATATAGTATTTTTTAACTAAAATAATCCTCAAACCAAACATCATAATTTAGTAGCTCTATATAGAACAAGATTTCAAATATAATTTATCATTGAAGGCTTGCATGAAAATAGATAACATTTTTCATTGAAGAAGATGTGTTAACTTGGCATAAATGTGTATGCTTTCTTGGCAAAATCATGCATGTGTTCTAAGAAATATGCACATGTTCCTAATAATAATGTCCACCTACCTTCCTCCCTTTCCCTTTTCACATAAGTTGGACCATAGTAGGACCATGCATGTAATCTAAAATGTGTGTGTGCTTTTGTGACATAACTTATACCACCTCTTTCCACCCCCTTCTCTCCAATTGTTCCTATCTCTCTACCCCTCGTGCACCATGGATAGACTACCTAGATGATCATAAGCATATCAGTATTTATCTATAATAAATTTTCGTACAAAAAATATCTAATTAGAGAAAGAAATTATATTTTTTTATAACTTAATTCTTGTAACACCCTCCTCTCACATTTACCCAAGTTACCAGCCTAGTGAGGTAAACATGTAATGTAGAGTTACTATGGTATGATTCAACTCCCCATGTCTACTTAATGAAGTGGAATCAATAAAACAAAACCATTCTAACCTTCCATGCATGGTATAGAACCTTAAGGATCCAACCAACCTTTCCAGGTAACCAACCCTTGAGACAACTTGATGTTTTATTGATATAGAACCTCAGTCTCTACCATCACAAGCTAAGCATGTGAATCAAGCCTTTCGGTCACTTGCACAAAAATGCATGCCGATGACGGTGGACTTTTTCATCTAGTTTTGAGCCAACAACACCAAATTTGCTACTTTTTCAAGGCCAAGATTCATGCCACTTCCTAGAACTTCATGAAACCTCCAGACACCAATAATAATAATGAAATAAAGATACTAATGCAATTACTAGTGCAAGTAATTGATCTGACCCCTAGTAGCCATGATAGGAATTTTGTCAAACATGTCACAAATATGAAATCTATAGGCCATAATAACAAATATGAGCATAAGGATCTTATACTTATATGAGATTCATAAAGAAGCATCATTGCCTTATCACAATAGTTGAATTATCATCTATTAGGACATATACACATTGTACATTAATTTGCTAACCAAAACATGATGAAATCCATAAATGAAGTCTGTCATAAAACATACTCATAACCAACATATAACCAACATAAATAACAAGGATATAACAACCATAAAATCCACATATAAATTAGTATATTTAAACATGAAATACCAAGGACACGAAGCTCTTTTTTGATGAATGCAAAATCCAACTAGGTTTAGGACTTACATGAACCACCTGACCATATATTGGCTGAACCAAATATCTATTTGAGCTAATCACCCCCATTCCATATTCCAAGCATGAATTTTGGACTCAAAACCAAACCAAAGTAGTTTTCCTCGGCCTTTACCACAATCCCCACTGGATCACTAACCCTTAAACAAGCATGGATGCCACCACATTTCTCTACCTACACGGTGAAGAATTTTTCTGCCTCCTAGTCTTTAGGCTTTACCGTATATCCTGCAATTCATCAGTCGAGGATTCCTAGGCCCACCTAAGTACACAAAATCGGACTTTACCTCAATCCCACCTTTAAAAGTCTAGGGATCACTAGGCCTTGTGTTTTCCTTGAGATACCACCTCACTCAGCTTTGAAACCATCCAATAATATGGCTCAACCAAATAGCAAAGAACCCACCACACCCTGACTATCTGGAAATGGCAAGGAAAGGTTGAAGAACACTATCACACCTTGAAAATCCCATGCCAATGATAGTAAGAGGACCAAATACTCACATGCATGTATGATGCATGCCAAATCTAACAAGGAAGTCACACATGCAAATCATTACCTAGAAATAATCTTGCTCTAACTGCTTGATCCTACTCTTCCATGCTTGATCTTTGCTTCCATTTCGCTTCTTTGTCCTTCCTTTGCTTTCCTTGATCCAATGCTAGAGTGCTCCAAGAATGCTCTAAAAGTGTGAGAGAGATATCCATCGTATAATTGACAAAATGTCACCAACTCATCCTTAGAAGCCGTTTTATTAATGAGGCCCCTATTTTCTTCAATTTTCCATTATTTTCCTTCAATTTACTCCTCACATGAAACTTGTGACCTTTCACCTTCCTTTTCTCCTAATTTCCTTTATTTTCATAAATTAAATGTCAATTAATGCCACTTTTCATACTCAAACCTTTTCCATTTCCTTTTCCAATTTTCTTTAGCCATAATAACTGAAATGAACACCCACTAGGATGCTTTTCACAACCTTCAGCTTGGAATACGTGTCCCATGACCTTGGTATTATTTTTTTCTTTTATTAACTTTCTTACATGGAGTTTTAACTTGGGGTTGTTATATAACCCTCCCCCTTGGGGGGACATTCTCCTCGGTGTTCAATGACACCTACAACTAGCATGACTACTAAAAGAAAAACATACTACCCATGGAGGTTTATAATAAAGATCGTTGCAATATTTACAATGACCATTGCTAAAACATGACCAAAACTAATCTATTCTTGGCTTTCCCTTCTATGCTACACCATTGATCAGAAAATCCAATTACCTCTTCCATGTAGTCATTGACCTTCCATCTTCCCCAACATCCTCTGTCCTAGGCCATCCATCCCTTCGCAAGGTTTCCTTGCGTCGAAAGGTCAAAAAACCAAGGCATATCCATGCCTCAAAACCATCATACATGTTATATCATGCTCATGGAAATCAATGGGAAATATTGGGTATCAGTGTACCACAATGGCCCTTCTCGTGAAGTGATTTACCAACATACTGTTGCCTATTCAAATTCCTTTTCACTACTATAACTAATCCTTGCAGTTACTTTCAACCATCCAAATGGGAATTTTTCATTCTTTCCTATACCAAGCACATAACTTCCATTAGATTTAAAACAAATTCAAATAAATCCAAATCATACCTCATTGGTGGCTAGTTAATAAGGTATACTTGCACTTATGTTCATTTCCTATCACAACAACCAATCAAACTCTTGACCAAATCATCATGTATAAACATATCACATTAGGTTAGCTCAAAACACAACGACCATAGATCAAAATCACGAATCACATACAATCATCATAAACAGAAATCTTAGATCACATGTAACCATCATAAATCAAAATCATACCTCACATGCATAATAAAAGTGAAATAAAATACTAATAATTATGCTTTAATGAGTCTTTTGTATTATTTGTACGCATACCGGATTGGTTGCCACACCCAACAAACACCTAGTGCCTTTTATTTTCTTCAATCATGTACACATACACAATGTACATCACAAAACATATATCCACACACAACGTAACATTGGTGAGCTCCAGTGTGGGACTCTCTTCTTTACTCTTATCAACCTGGTTGTTCGTAACAAACTTGGAAGCGACGGTGCTATATGCACGAGTACTAGCTCTTGCCGCAGGATGTCACTTTGATCAGCTGGCACAAGTCCGCTAGGATTTTAAGCCAAATTATATGAGCTCTTAGAAGAAGCTTTTAACTATGATGGATGAAAGCTAACTCAAAGGAGACTAGTCTACTTGCAGAAAGAAGCTGAAAGCTTAAAAGAAACGTAAACCCTAGCAAACCCTAGTTTTACCGACTAACTCTACTGGTGCAAGAAAAGAGATGAGAGCTACAAAAATGGATGCCACTGATTCTTGAAGAGGTAAAATGCATGTGACTAAGATAATTTTGAGGTGGAATCTGAAAAGAACATCTTTTTTGCATTTTTTAGTAATTTTGCAGAATTATTATGCATGCGCTTTAATTGTTTTTGGTTGTGCAAAGGTTGATTGGCGAAAGGAAATGAAGTGGGCACTTGTAGGAGGCTGGGAAGGCAATAAGAGGGCCTAAAAAGGCCCTAGAACCTTTCCAAAGAGTTTCATAGTGTTCAGATCTCGAAAAACTACTCACGTAAAATTCTACTGGAAGTCTGTAGGGGTTCTACAAGATGTTCTACAGGAAGAGCCGAGAGAGGATTTTAGCAGGTTGATGTAGGAAAAATGGTGGGAAATTGAAAATGTAGGATAGATGAGGATGTGAATAGGTCTAGGAACTGTTAAAGGAAGCTAAGGAGTGATGCCGGTGGTTGGATTTGTTCAAGGATGGGTAGAGCAGTGTTGCGCAAAAATGTGGAAATTAGGTCAAATTGGAAAAGGGTGGCGAATGAAGGGAAGGAATATAGAATTAGGGGTTGGAGTAGGTGTTATGATGGAGGGATGATAGATAGGAAGGTATTATAGATGCTCTGCACACAATTTCTCAAAATTGATCGAAGAAAGACTAGAAAAACCAAATATCTAGCTATTTTGTCCTACTTTGACCTAAAAACTAGAAACAGGATGAACAAAAGTTTATTGGCAGAAAATCATGCAAGATAACTATGGAAACTAAGCAAGAACAGATTCTAAACATGCAAGTACAACTGGTATCAACTTTCCTAACTAAAAATCTAACACTAGAAATTGCATGAAGAGGCAAAAATAGTGTTTTTGTGGCAGCAAGGATGCCTTGGTCTCAAGTCATGGTCCCAAGGAGGGAGAAGTGAGATAAAGGGTTGCTTGATGGCCTTTTTTTGAAGATATTTTCTGTTACCAACCTGCCAAATCAACCTGAAGCAGAAAAAGCTATCTTAATCATCAAAAACAACCTAAGTAACAAAGCAAGATCTTAACCTAAATAGTAGAAATTATTCTATGGATGAAAAGAAAACACATAATAGTACACAAAGGAGGTATTTTCACTTGGGTTGGGCCGAACACCATAGCTACAACCTCCTTTGAAAAGCTCAAAGCTGGTGCAAAGTGAAATTTATCTCCATTACTCAAAAAATAACCATGTCACAAAAATGTTTACAGCAAAAGCTCAAAAATGAGCTGAAAGGCAAAGCAGCACTAAAGTGTGAAAATACAACTGTTCAAGAGCTAAACTACCAAGGCTTGAAGCCCTCCTACTTATGCCCCATGAGGACCTCCAACAGCCCTCCTTAACTTGAGGGGCTTGGCTTCTCAAAACAACAAGTAATCAGCCACTTCACAAAAGCTCCTCGGTTGCCCTTAGAAATCATCTTTGGTGGGCTATTGAACTCCAAGATCATGGTGGAGAACTCAAGAAAGGGGCCATTTAATGCAGGAGACACTCTTCCTATTAATCCTTAGCCTTGTTCCCTCATATTTGCCTGTCAACTGACTCATAAATGTTTGACCTTGGTCCTGCCTGTCACACGGGTGACCCGAGTTCGATCCCTGGCAATGGCGCGAAAAAGATGGTGAGCTCTAGTATTGCAAAAATGATGCTGCAACTCTTGGGACTCCCTTCCTTACTTTTATCAACCCGGTTGTTCATAACAAACTTGGAAGTGACGGTGCTATATGCACAAGTACTAGCTCTTTCCGCAGTTTGTCACTTTGATCTGCTGGAACAAGTCCGCTAGGAGCTTAAGCCAACTTCTATGAGCTCTTAGAAGAAGCTTTTAACTGCGATGAATGAAAGATAACTCAAAGGAGACTAGTGTACTTGCAGAAAGAAGCTAAAAGTTGAAAAGAAAAGCAAACCCTAGCAAGCCCTAGTTTTACCGACTAACTCTACTAGTGCAAGAAAATATATGAGAGCTTTAGAAATGGATTCAATTGATTTGTGAAGAGGTAAAATACATGTGACTAAGCTACTTCTGAGGTGGAATCTAAAAAGAACATATTTTTTGTATTTTTGAGTAATTTTGCAGAATTATTATGCACGCGCTTTAACTGTTTTAGGCTGTGCAGAGGTTGATTGGTGAAAGGAAATGGAGTGGGCAGTTGCAGGAGGTTGAGAAGGTGAGAAGAGGGCCTAAGGGCTCCCTAGCACCTTTCCAAAGAGTTTCATAGTGTTCAGATCTTGAAAAACTGCTCACATGAACTTCTACAGGAAGTCTGCAGGGGTTCTACAGGATGTTCTATAAGATGAGCCAAGAGAGGATTTTAGCGGGTTGATGGAGGAAAAATGGTGGGAAAATGAAAATGCAGGATGGATTAGGATTTGAAGAGGTCTAGAACTTGGTAAAGGAAGCTAAGGAGTGATGTAGGTGGTTCGATTTGTTCAAGGATGGGTAGAGCAGTGTCGCATAAAAATGTGGAAATTAGGTCAAGTTGGAAAATGGTGGCGAATGAAGGGAAGGAATCTGGAATTAGGGGCTTGAGTAGGTGGTATGATGGAGGAAGGATAGACAGGGATGTATTACAGATGCTCTGCACACTATTTCTCAAAACTGATCGAAAAAAAACTAGAAAAACCAGAGATTTAGCTATTTTGACCTACTTTGACGTAAAAACCAGAAACAGGATGAACACAAGTTTATTGGCAGAAAATCTTGCAATATAACTATGGAAACTAAGCAATAATAGATTCTAAACATGCAAGTACAACTGGTATTGACTTTCCTAACTAAAAATCTAACACTAGCAATTGCATGAAGAGGCAAAAACAATGTTTTTGTGGCAGCAAGGACACCTTGGTCACACCTCATGGTCCCAAGGAGGGAGACGTGAGATCAAGGGTTGCTTCATGGCCTTTTCTTGAAGATCTTTTCTGCTACTAACCTGTCAAATCAACTTGAAGTAGAAAAAGCTATCTTAATCATAAAAAGCAACCTAAGTAACAAAGCAAGATCTTACAGAAGAGAAGGAAATAAGCTAGCGGATTTCCTAGCGAATTTAGGAGTGGAAAATGGAAAAGATCTTGTGGGACGCATGATATCCAACACAATTCCAGAAACAAAGCTCCCACTTTTCAATGATATTTTCAACAATGACAGGCAGCTGAAGGAAGACTTGCACCCAGATGCAGGTGTTAACACCACGTACCCATGATAAGACAGCCCAGGACGGAAGCTGGCCAGCGATCCAGCAGGTATAGGCGGCTAAGAGCATATGAGGAGCGGGCATTCAAGGCCCTGAGTTATGGTGGACAGAGACGGGCAGTTATGGTGATGTGCAGAGGTTTTAATGCGTAGAGAGAATGTTGGTTTGGGTTGGAGGACCGCGCGCACAGCATAAAAGAAATGGAACAGGATGTCGTCAGCACTAAGGAGCGCTTCAGATGGCTCAATAGAGGGAGTACCAGCGAAGAGAACAGAGCTCGGAAGCCTCCCCGGGTCAGGTCTCTGCATCCTGGTTTTGGTTATGGTCAGGTGAGAGGATCCCGTAAGTCTGCCTTTGCTCCTTTTAGATTTCCTCTGTGGCTCTTTACAGTCAATTCCACTTCCTTTCAGTTCATTTTATGGTTGGGTACCTAGCTTAGAAGTCTGGTGCTGCCTGTCTCCAATTGGCCTCCTCGCACTTATAATCTGTGTTTGCTCAGCCAACACCCCCAATTGACAATGCCGCACCTTCGAGGCACCCCTAGACGCAGCAGTATCACTGGCTCCAGGGGTCGTTCTTGTAGCAGAGGCGACTCTGTCCCACACAATGTCTCTCCGCTAACCTCTGTTCCGCCCCCCTCACCACCCTCTGACAATTCTGGCCCGTCCATAGCCCCTGTTTTTCCCACCTATACGGCCTCAAACAATTCAGGGATTTCCCTGAACAGCTCCTTCCACTCAGCGCATTTTCAGTTCAGGAGTCGGCTTAATAAGCCGCTCATTTAAGCCTTAGTGACTATGATCTTTGAGGAAGAAGAAGAGCAGATCAGCTCTGACAATCCATCCACGGATCCTTTGAGCACCCGGATGCCTAGCAACAGTCCAGGTAGCCCATCGGGGACGGTCCTCAATGACCCGGAAAGGAAGAACTTGGAGAACCATTCCCTGTCTGCTCAGGAGCCCGTTACTGATAGCGAGCCAACATGTTTTACAGGAAACATCCTCCATCTGGTTCTCCCGCCAGGCAGAAGCGCAACGGATGTTGAGGACAATGTAATGGTGGAATGGGTCAATTTAACTCCCGACAAGGAATTCGGCTTGCCTCCGCAATATTAAGCTCGCCAGGCCTTCCAGCGCGCTTCAGGAAGATAAGCATTTTTGGTCATGTCGGCGTCCAGGTGTTTGCTTAGTTATGTCTGTGTCCAGGTGTTTGTTTGTTTAGTCTTGTCTGTGTCCAGGTGTTTGTATGAGCCGTTCACAATGAATACGTCCAGGCATTTGTGTGAGAAGTTCACAAGGAAAATGTCAGAAGCATTTTTGTAACTTTTTGTAACAGTTTTAAGACAGATCAATTTTTTTGTAAATGCCAGACAGCAGTATGCTGGCAAGAGTTTTTGACAGAGGGTAGGTTGCTACCCCCTCAGAGGTTAAACCCTCTATGTAAATAATTTTCCTTTTTATTTAATAGAATAGTCTTTATCGAGAAAAAAAAAAAAAACAAAGCAAGATCTTAACCTAAATAGCAGAAATTATTCTATGAATGCAAAGAAAACACATGATAGTAGACAAAGGAGGCTTTGGGACTTGGGTTGGTCCCAACCCCAAGAGCTATAGCCTCCTGTGAAAAGCTCAGAGTTGGTGCAAAGTGAAATTTATCTCCATTACTCAAAAAATAACCATGTCACAAAATGTTTACAGCAAAAGCTCGAAAATGAGCTGAAAGGCAGAGCAGCACTAAAGTGCGAAAATACAACTATTCAAGAGCTAAACTACCATGGCTTGAAGCCCTCGTAATTATGCCCCACAAGGACCTCCAAAAAGCCTCCTTAACTTGAGGGGCTTGGCTATTCCAAACTGTAAGTAATTAGCCACATCACAAAAGTTGCTCAGCTACCCTTGGAAATCATCTTTGCTGGGTTGTTGAACTCCAAGCTGATGCTGGAGAAATTGAGGAAGGGGCCATTTAGTGCAGGAGACACCCTTCTTACTAATCCTTAGCCTTGTTCCCTCGTATTTGGCTGTCAACTCGCTCAAAAATGCTTGACCTTGGTCCCGCCTGTCATGTGGGTGACCTAGGTTCAATCCTCAGCAACGACACCAAAAAGATGGTGAGCTCTAGTATTACAGAAATGATGCTACATCTCCTAGGACTCCCTTCTTTACTTTTATCAACTCGGTTGTTCGTAACAAACCTGGAAGCGATGGTGCTATATGCACAAGTACTAGCTCTTGCCGCAGGTTGTTACTTTGATCAGCTGACACAAGTCCGCTAGGAGCTTAAGACAACTTCTATGAGCTCTTAGAAGAAGCCTTTAACTACAATGGATGAGAGCTAACTCAAAGGAGACTAGTCTAGTTGCAGAAAGAAGCTGAAAGCTGAAAAGAAACGCAAACCCTAGCAAAACCTAGTTTTACCGACTAACTCTACTAGTGCAAGAAAAGAGATGAGAACTGCAGAAATGGATGCCATTGATTTATGAAGAGGCAAAATGCATGTGACTAAGCTACTTCTGAGGTGGAATCTAAAAATAACATCTTTTTTGTATTTTTGAGTAATTTTGCAGAATTATTATGCATGCGATTTAACTGTTTTTGGTTGTGCAGAGGTTGACTGGTGAAAGGAAATGGAGTGGGCACTTGCATGAGGTTGGGAAGGTGAGAAGAGGGCCTAAGGAGTCCCTAGGACATTTCTAGAGAGTTTCACAATGTATAGATCTCAAAAAACTACTCACGTGAACTTCTATAGGAAGTCTGCAGGGGTTCTACAGGATGTTCTACAGGAAGAGCCGAAAGAGGATTTTAGCGGGTTGATGGAGGAGAGATGGTGGGAAAGTGAAAATGGAGGATGGATGAGAATGTGAAGAGGTCTAGGATGTGGTAAAGGAAGCTAAGGAGTGACGCAGGTGGTTGGATTTGTTCAAGGATGGGTAGAGAAGTGTTGCACAAAAATGTGGAAATTAGGTTAAGTTGGAAAAGGGTGGCGAATGAAGGGAAGGAATTTAGAATTAGGGGTTGGAGCAGGTGGTATGATGGAGGAAGGATAGACAGGGAGGTATTATAGATTCTCTGCACACTATCTCAGAAACCTGATCGAGGAAAGACTAGAAAAACCAGAGATCTAGCTATTTTGACCTACTTTGACGTAAAAACCAGAAACACGATGAACAAAATTTTATTGGCAGAAAATGATGCAAGATAACTATTGAAACTTAGCAAGAACAGATTATAAACTTGCAAGTACAACTGGTATCAACTTTCCTAACTAAAAATCTAACACTATCAATTACACGAAGAGGCAAAAACAATGTTTTTGTGGCAGCAAGGGTGCCTTGGTCTCAGCTCGTGGTCCCAAGTAGGGAGAGGTGAGATAAAGGGTTGCTTGATGGCCTTTTTTTGAAGATATTTTCTTCTACCAACCTATCAAATCAACTTGAAGCAGAAAAAGTTATCTTAATCATCAAAAACAACCTAAGTAACAAAGCAAGATCTTAACCTAAATATCAGAAGTTATTTTATGAATGCAAAGAAAACACATAATAGTACACAAAGGAGGTGCTGACACTTGGGTTAGTCCCAACCCCAAGAGCTATAGCCTCTTGTAAAAAGATCAGAGCTAGTGCAAAGTGAAATTTATCTCCATTACTCAAAAAATAACCATGTCACAAAAGTGTTTACAACAAAAACTTGAAAATGAGCTCAAAGGCAGAGCAGCACTAAAGTGCAAAAATACAACTGTTCAAGAGAAAAACTACCAAGGCTTGAGGGCCTCCTACTTATGCCCCAGGAGGACCTCCAACAACCCTCCTTAACTAGAGGGGCTTGGCTGCTCAAAACTAGAAGTAATTAGCCACTTCACAAAAGCTACTCAGCTGCCCTTGGAAATCATCTTTGGTGGGTTATTGAACTCTGAGCTGATGGTGGAGAACTAGAGGAAGGGGCCATTTAGTGCAGGAGACACCCTTCCTACTAATCCTTAGCCTTGTTCCCTCGTATTTGGTTGTCAACTAGCTCATAAATGATTGACCTTGGTCCCGCCTGTCACGCGAGTGACCCGGGTTCAGATCCTCGGCAATGGCACCAAAAATATGGTGAGCTCCAGTATTGCAGCAATGATTTTGAAACTCTTGGGACTCCCTTCTTTACTTTTATCAACCCGGTTGTTTGTAACAAACATGGAAGCGACGGTGCTATATGCACAAGTACTAGATCTTGCCGCAAGCTGTCTCTTTGATCAGCTGGCACAAGTCCGCTAGGAGCTTAAGCCAACTTCTATGAGCTCTTACAGGAAACCTTAACTGTGATGGATGAGAGCTAATTCAAACGAGACTAGTCTACTTGCAGAAAGAAGCTGAAAGCTGAAAAGAAATGCAAACCCTAGCAAACGCTAGTTTTATCGACTAACTCTACTAGTGCAAGAAAAGAGATGAGAACTGCAGAAATGGATGCCATTGATTTATGAAGAGGAAAAATGCATGTGACTAAGCTACTTCTGAGGTGGAATCTAAAAATAACATCTTTTTTGTATTTTTGAGTAATTTTGCAGAATTATTATGCATGCGATTTAACTATTTTTGGTTGTGCAGAGGTTGACTGGTGAAAGGAAATGGAGTGGTCACTTGCATGAGGTTGGGAAGGTGAGAAGAGGGCCTAAGGAGTCCCTAGGACCTTTCTAGAGAGTTTCACAGTGTATAGATCTCGAAAATTTACTCACGTGAACTTCTATAGGAAGTCTGCAGGGGTTCTACAGGATGTTCTATAGGAAGAGCCGAAAGAGGATTTTAGCAGGTTGATGGAGGAAAAATGGTGGGAAAGTGAAAATGGAGGATGGATGAGGATTTGAAGAGGTCTAGGACCTGGTAAAGGAAGCTAAGGAGTGATGCAAGTAGTTGGATTTGTTCAAGGATGGGTAGAGCAGTGTTGCACAAAAATGTGCAAATTAGCTCAAGTTGGAAAAGGGTGGTGAATGAAGGGAAGGAATCTAGAATTAGGGGTTGGAGTAGCTTGTATGATGGAGGAAGGATAGATAGGGAGGTATTATAGATGCTCTGCACACTATTTTCTCAAAACTGATTGAAGAAAGACTAGAAAAACCAGAGGTCTAACTATTTTGACCTACTTTGACCTAAAAAACAGAAACATGATGAAAAAAAGCTTATTGAAATAAAATCATGCAAGATAACTATGGAAACTAAGCAACAATAGATTTTAAACATGTAAGTACAACTGGTATCAACTTTCCTAACTAAAAAGATAACACTAGCAATTGCATGAAGAGGCAAAACCAGTATTTTTGTGGCAGCAAGGACACCTTGGTCTCAGCTCATGGTCCCAAGGAGGGAGAGGTGAGATCAAGGGTTTCTTGATGGCCCTTTTTTCAATATCTTTTCTATTACCAACCTGTCAAATCAACCTGAAGCAGAAAAAGCTATCTTAATCATAAAAAACAACCTAAGTAACAAAGCAAGATGTTAACCTAAATAGCAGAAATTATTATGTGAATGCAAAGAAAACAAATAATAGTACACAAAGGACGTACTGGCACATGGGTTGGTCCCAACTCCAAGAGCTACAACCTCCTATGAAAAGCTCAGAGCTGGTGCAAAGTGAAATTTATCTTCATTACTCAAAAAATAACCATGTCACAAAAATGTTTACACCAAAAGATCGAAAATGAGCTGAAAGGCAGAGCAACGCTAAAGTGCAAAAATATAGATGTTCAAGAGCTAAACTTCCAAGGCTTGAAGCCCTCCTACTTATGCCCTACGAGGACCTCCAATAGCCGTCCTTAACTTGAGGGGCTTGGTGGCTCAAAACTGCAAGTAATCAGCCACTTCACAAAAGATGCTCGGTTGCCCTTGGAAATCATCTTTGGTGGGCTGTTGAACTCCAAGGTGATGGCGGAGAACTCGAGGAAGGAGCCATTTAGTGTAGGAGACACCTTTCCTACTAATCCTCAGCCTTGTTCCCTCATATTTGGCTGTCAACTGGCTCATAAATGCTTGACCTTAGTCGGAAAGATGTCCAAAAATCTGTAAATAACACGTATTAGACTTCATGGTCAAGTGACTATTCTCATTCATTCAATTAACATAAATATATTAAAAACCATGCATAAACTATGAAGAATGGTGGACTAGTTGAGAATAATAGGCAAAATGAGCCCAATAAGTTACCCATTTTTGGGGCTCATCAACAACACCACCCAATGCATACACCTACACTTGATATAAATCATGACACATACACTTAAACCTGGTGTATAACACAACACAATACTATTAGAAAAAATATATATTACAGAGCAATAGAACACATAAAATATACTGTAGAAATATAAACATAACAAACACATAAAACAAGAGAGACATAGATATACGTGGTTCACCCAATTTGGGCTATGTCCAGAGAGAAACAACCAGTCCTTCCTTTTATATTATCTAGCAAACTGAAGAGATACAACCTACAACAGATCCGGCGTAATTCCCTCTTCACTCTAACACAATCTCCTCTCTCTTTCTCACTCAGAATACAGATTTGCATAGACGCAATACAATTCACTCATATATGCTGAGGGGTTTTCTTCTAGGGCAAAAAATTCTAAATTAAACATAAATTCTACTATCAAATCTCTATCTAATGAACAGCCCAGATTCACTGTGAAATTACAACATTTTAAAAGGTAATTTTACATCTATTTTTAGCTTCAGGTGTGTTGCCCCTGATACCCCACCAGTGCGGGGCTCCTAAAGATCAATGTCACCCCCCCACGCCCCCCTTGTAGTGCAAATATTACAAGGGGCGTTGCCACCATATTGCAAACTGGGGTCCAATGCGGTGATACCTCTGAATAAAGAAGATAATCAGGCCCCACACTCAATAATCTCCCACTTGGAGACTGATTATAGCAACTCAACTGCTACTTCATTTTCTGGACATTGACTCCACTTTGGACCTGGCTATTTCTCATCTTCTTCATCATACTTGAAGACCAATTGAAACTAAGTAGAATCTCTATTTCTCCCTGGTTGCAACTTTTGTTAACATATTTGTAGGATTCTGGCTAGTTTGTATCTTTTCTAGCTTGAACTGTCCATCTCCCAACACTGACCATATGAAATGGTACTTGACCTAAATATGTTTAGTCTTGGAATGAAATTTATAGTTCTTTGCAATATGTATGGCACTTTAGTTGTCACTGTATAACCTGCCCAACTCATGCTTCTTACCTAATTCATCTAGAAACCTTTGTAACCAAATAATTTCTTTACTAGCCTCTATAGCAACAACATACTCTTCTTTCATCATTGAGAGGCAACAACACTTTTGAGTTTTGAAACCCAACTGACAGTTGTTCCACCTACAGTAAACACATACCCTTTTGTGCTCCTCCTTTTATCTCTATCACCCGCCATATCTGCATCAACATATCCCTGTAGAGAAATGTTTGAACCACCAAAGCATAATGATTGATTTGTGGTACCTCTCACATACCTGAGAACCCACTTCATTGCAATCCAATGTTATTTTCCTAGATTGTTCATGTACCTACTTACAACTCCCACTGCATGTGCAATATCAAGCCTTGTGCATACCATTGCATACATTAAGCTTCCAATTGTTGATGCATATGGAGCTTTAGACATATAAGCCATTTCTTCCTGAGTCTTGGGACACACATCACTTATTTTGAAATGGCTAGCCAAAGGTATACTAACTGGTTTTTCATTTTGCATATTAAATCTTTTCAACACCTTTTCTATGTACTCACTCAGAGACAATGTTAATTTTCGATTCTTTCTGTCTCTAGTTATTCTCATACCAAGGATTTGTTTCACAGCACCCAAATCCTTCATTGAAAATGAGTTCACCAAATTTCCTTTGAGCCCATTTATTTCTTGCATGTTAGAATCTGCAACAAGCATGTCATCTACATACAATAACAATATAACATAGCTGCCATCATTTTGTCTTTTGCGATAAACACAATGATCAATGTGACATCTAGTATAACCTTGTTCAGACATAAACCTATCAAATTTTAAATACCACTGCCTTGGAACCTGTTTTAAGCCACACAAGCTCTTCTTGAACCTGCACACTAGTTTCTCCTTCCCTTTTACCTCATATCCTTTTGGTTGTTGCATATATATCTCTTCCTCCAAATCCTCATGGAGAAAGGTTGTCTTTGCATCTAACTACTCAAGATGCAAATCTTTAGCTACTACTAGACTTAAAATAGTTATGATTGAAGTCATTTTAACAACAAGAGAAAATATCTCATCAAAGTCTTTACCCTTTTTTCGGCAAACCCCTTCGCCACAAGTCTAGCTTTATACCTTTTTCTACATTCATCTTCTTCCTTCAACTTGTAAACCCATTTATTCTGCAATGTTGTTTTACCTGCAGGAAACCTGACTAAGTCTCAAGTCTAGTTATGTGCTAAGGAGTCCATCTCTTCTTTCACGGCCTGCCCCCACTTCTTTGTGGTTTCTACCTACACTACTTCTTCATAACATTCTGGTTCACTAGAATAAGTCAACAATACATAATATAATGAAGGAGAGTATCGTTCAGGGGGTCTACTTATCTTAGTAGATCTTCTAACACTACTTTGAGGTTTTTGAGGTGCTTGTTGTTGTTGTGGTTGTTGTTGTTGTTCTGGTTGTTGATCATTATGATTTTCATGCACCTTCACTTTTTCTGTGATCTCATCAAGCACTGTGTATTCTCTGTTTTCTTTTTCCCATTTCTTTTCCTGTAGTTGATCCTTATACAAAACCTTTTCATTGAATATGACATCTATGCTTGTATTGATTTTGTGTTTTTAACAATCATAAAAGAAATAACCAAAATCATTAACACCATATCCAGTAAAGGTACATTTCTTTGATTTTGCCTCAAGATTTGTTCTATTTTATTTATTAATGTGGACAAAGGCTTCACAACCAAAAGTCTTTAAAAATTAGTAGTTTACCTTTTTTACCTGTCCATGCCTCCTCTGGAATACCACCATCCAAGGAACTTGAAGGCCCTCTATTTATTATATAAACAGTAGCATCTACATCATCTACCCAAAATTGTAAGGCCAATCATGCATGAAATTTGATGCACCTTGCACGCTCCATGATTGTCTTGTTCCTCCTTTCTGACACACCATTTTCTTGTGGTGTTCATGGAACTATCTCTTCTCTGTGAATTCCATTCTATGAACAGTACCTATCAAACTCTTTGATGCAATATTCACCTCCATTATCTGATCTGAGACACTTCAACCTTTTTCCTATCTCTGTTTCAACCAAAGATTTCCATTTCTTGAAAGTATCAAATACATTAGATTTATTTCGAATATAATAAATCTAGGTCTTTCTAGGTGCATCATCAATAAAAGTAACATAATAACGAGAGCCATCAAAGAGATGATATCTGAGCAGGTCCCCATACATTTGTATGGACAAGATCTAATTATTTTCTCTTGTTTTCTTTCCCAACTCTAACGACTCTGGCTCTCTCATGGTTTCCATAAACATAATTCTCACTGAATTTTAAATCAACACGCTTCAAACCTGGCAACAAATTTCTTGAGTGAAAAATATTCATCCCTTTCTCACTCATTTGCCCAAACTTACGATGCCACAGTGTCATATCTACTCCTGTATAGGTTAAAGCATTGACATAATTAGAAATACCATTGCATAAATATAATGTACCAACCTTTTCTGCTTTTTCTATTATTAGGGATCCTTTAGTGACCTTCTAAGTTTTACCTATAAAAGTAGTTACATAGCCTTCACCTCCCAACTTCCCTGTTGAAATTAGATTTTTCTTTAGATCTGGAACATCCCTTACCTCCTTCAACATCCATTGATTTCCATTCTGCTGCTTTATGAAAACTGTACCCATTCTAATGATTTTACAGGGTTTATCATCACTGAGTTGAACCTATCCAAAATCTCCTTGAACATAATCATGAAAATGTTTCCTATTAGGTGTGGCATGGAATGAGACCCCTGAATCTACCACCGAGGCATCAATAATATTTTCTATGAAAGGATCAAAGAATCTTGCAACACATCACCTATCACGTTCACTTCATGATTGTTTTCTTGCTGCATTTCTCCTTCTTTTCCCTTCCGAGACTTGTAATCTTTCTTCAGGTGTCCTTTCTTCTCACATTTCTAGCACACTATCCCTGATCTGGACTTCAATTTTCCTTTCCTTGATTTACTGTGATATATTCGGCTCTTTCCTCTTTCCATTTATCTTCCCCCAGTCTCTGTAGTCAAAGAATTACCTAATGTCTCACCAGATCTTTTCTGTTTCATTTCCTTGCTAAGGATTGCACCGAAAACATCCTTAAACTTTAAAGTACTAGATTCAAAGACAAAGTTACTAATGGCCATAACTAAACCATTCCAACTTTCTCACAATGAGCATAAAAATAATAGAGGCCTAACTTCATCATCAAAAGTTACCCCTACAGAACTTAGCTGACTGGTAACTGTATTAAATTCATTTAAATGATCAGTAACAGATCCACCTTCTGACATCTTCATATTAAATAAAATATTCATAAGAAATACATTATTTGAGGCCATGGGTTTTTCATATAGTTTGGCCAATGCCGACATTAAACCCTCTGTTGTCATTTCCATTGAAATACTAAAGGCTACTGACACCACTAAGAAGAACCAGATTGTTCCAAGTGCCTTTTTGTCGACAATATCCTATTCTGTGTCTATCATACTCATCAGCTTCTTTGTCTTTCTGCTCAATGGTTGGTACAAATATTTCTGGTACAGATAATCTTCCATCTACATCTTCTATAGCTGGTAGTTTTGGTCGTCAAAATTTTTGACCCTAAACCTACCATCTTCTGCCATTGCTCCCACTCGAACAAGGAACCCTTCTCGCCTGTGACTTTCTCAGCCAAATAGACCTTTGGCTCTGATACCATTTGTTAGAAAATTTATATATTATAGAGAAATGGAACACATAAAATATATTGCATCAAAATATAAACACAAAAACACATTAAAGGAGAGAGACACAGATATACATGGTTCACCCAATTTGGGGTACATCCATGGAGAAACAACGAGTCTTTCCTTTTATATTATCCAGCAAAGTGAAGAGATACAACCTATAACAAATCCATTATAATTCCATCGTCGCTCTCATTCAATCTCCTCTCTCTTTCTCACTCAGAATACAGATCTACATAGATGCAATACAATTCCCTCATATAGTGTGGGGTTGTCTTCGAGGGCAAAAAACCCTAAATTAAACACAACTTCTATTGTCAAATCTCTGACTAATGAATGACCTAGACTGACTATGAAATTACAACATTTTACAAGGAAATTTTACATCTATTTTTAGCTTCAGAGGTGCTACCACCGATTCCCCACCAGGGGGGCACTCCTAAACTTGTAATGCAAACATTATGGGTGGTTTTTCTGCCACATTGTGAACTGGGGTCCATTGCAGTGAGACCTCTGAATAAAGAAGATAATCAGGCTCCACACCCAATAAATACAATCTCCTATATCTGGTGTATATCACAATACACATACGTAGACATAGTACAACACAATGAATACACGTGCCATGATTCCACAACTACACAATCCACATATGTAGTACCGCATGTACACAACATAGCATGTGCAACATGCACACAATACCACATCTACACCAGTACCACATGTACATACTACATGTACATAGTATCACTTGTACACAACACCACCTGCGCAACATGTACACAACATGACATGCACACGACACCATTTGCACAATGTGTACACAATGCCACGTACTCCACACCACCTGTGCAACCTATACACAAAACCACATGCACGACAAGTACACAACACCACCTAGGCATAGCACCACATGTATAATATATACATAACACCACATGTACAATCATGCACACAACACCATATGTACATAGGAGCACATGTACAACATGCATGCAACACCATATGTACATAGCACTGGATATACTATACATATGCAACACTATATGTACATAGCACTACACGTAGAACACACACAACAACACTATACGTACATAATACAATATATGCAACATGCATGCAACACTTTATGTACACAGTACCACATATGCACGAGGCACACAACACTATATATGCAACATGCACACAACACCATAGGTACATCATGTACAACATGTACACAATAGTAGTCTTGCACATCTAGAAGCCACATTGTCTCTACCCAGCAACCTTACTTCTAGTGTCTTTTCACTGTCCATGCTTGTACCATCATGTTGTAGATCACACTACTTGCATTGCATTGATGTATCCCTCAACATAGCATGTCCATAACATAAGCATATTATAATCACATAATATCAAACCACATGATAATGACCTCGTATATTTGTTAGGACTACTCTTCACGTGCATAAGAAATCATTCCTCCATAAGAATGATCTTTGATAACCCTATCAGACAATGACATAGATACATAGATACATACATATATAAACATTAGCATAAAACAATCATGTCCTTGTCATACAACGACATACATACATACATATATACATATAGAAATATTTCCCTAATCATGATTACAACATAGTTACTAGATATCATAAGGTCAAGGTTAAGAAAACTTCATTTATCTATGCACAACATGCACAACATTAAGAACAATATATCCCAACATAGGCAAGGCATTGGATGCCTCACATCCATTCACTTTACCTTTTTTTTTACAATTCTCATGATTTTCCTGTCACCGTCCATTTACATCGATGGATCAAACCAATCCAACTGGTTGTCATACTCTTGCCTTCAATTGCCCTTATACATGCACTGAGCTTCATTCGGGCCTTACATCACCCATTGGGTTTCATTCATCTCTTCTTGAGCTTCATTAACTTCCTCCTTCCTAACCAATTCCCATTACCCTCAAAACATAAAGGAAAGAATAAGAAACAAACAAGAATAAAACCATGAAACACCAATAGAAAAACAACACCACAAATAAAGTAGGAAGCCCTTATGCTAGATCCAATCAAGACCCATGAATCAAGATCAAACAAATCACAAAGTATTGAAGGCACAAAACTCCCAAAAAACACCATGACTTGACCCCATGGGTTCCCAATTCCTCTAAGGGAAATTCAACCTGATTCTTCCTTAGGATTTCATGGCAATCTCTTTTTCCATGCAATCCCAACATTATACTACCATAAACACATAATTGTTAGTGCATAAATAAACATAACAATACATCAGTCCCTTACCTTGTTACAATCAAGTCTTATTATATACTGTCACATCACCCAATTGTTAATTATATAAACACATCAACTATTACCTTGTCACGCTAATACCAAGCATCTTTCCGTACAACTGCTCACACATGTCAATCACATTTTCCAAAGATCATGATAACATATCTATTAATTTGAGATCAACCTTTACCAAGTCTAAAACCCATGTCATAATTAACAATAAATTCACATTCATTAGTCGTAATAGATAATGTTACAACTATCACCTACTTACACTCAAGTACATATCAATTGTCTCAACACATATGTGTTAGTACAACCATCTTAAAACAAAATAATTTGTTCAAGAAATATTATAGATACGAACTCATATCATGCAACTAATTAAAACTCAAACAACAGATAGATGACATAATAAAACATTCAAACACCAAGTAGACTAGATAATCAGACTCATACCTCAATTTATCTTAGTGGAGGCTATCTTGTCTACACAATCGATCTAGATTAACATGATATAACTTCACAACATATCAACTCAAACATAAACAATGTCATGATGCCCATAACAATAACTAGCTAACATGCTCACATCATAAATTCATGCATAACGATCACATATGCATAGTCAATTCAATTTAGTATGACATAGTATCACATTATATTAGCTCATACTTGATGTCGTAGCCCTAATCATATGTATAGGCCAATCCAAATTAGCACAAAACATAATAACATCAAGATCTTAGTTATAATGGCCATACTCATGATGCATACAACCACGATGCATAGAACAACAAGTTACTATCATTCATGACCATCTAACACATATGCATTTACCATACTGGTTAACTAACATATATCATACATGTAACTGCAAGAACCATAGACTAACATACATGTACATGACCCTAATTCTTATAACAACCATTAAACAACATAGCTGCATACCCATGATACAAACATGTATGAAGATCTTCTCTTACCCTGAGGTCTAGTGCTATAGCCTCACATTGAAGATCTCCATCTCCTGCTCTATCTCAACCAACACATTAACATCATAACAGCCAACACCATCCTCATGATTTAAAATACGTACAATGACCTCACAATGCATGTTTGACCTACCATACATGCATAATTATAAACATGACAATGCATGAATAACAACATATAGACACTGACCATCATAACAAATTCATATACAACTGACACACATTCATGAGGACCAAATTCAACAACAACACCACCATCATGCATACACAACTACAAAAATGACCACGATCATGCATACATAGCAAGCAAATAGGCCACAAGCATGACGAACACATATGAAAATGACGTGTATGCATGACAAACACAATCTGCCCATCTAGTCCGAGGGGTGAACCATACTTTGATACCAATCTGTAACACCCTCGTCCCACATTTACCCAAGTTATCAGCCTACAAGAATAAACATGTGATGAAGAGTTACTATGATATGACTCATCTCCCCATGTATAGTCAAGGAAGTGGAACTGACAAAAGAAAACCATTTTGACCTTCCACACATGATACATAACCTTCAGGAACCAACCAACCTTTCTAGGTGACCAACTACTCAGACAACTTTTCATTTCACTAATTTCGACATGTTGATGGTACTGGACCTGCCAACATGTCAAGGGGATCTCCCTGGTAAGAAGTCCCAATTAGACCTCATATTGTTTGGTGTAGAAGTCCCAACAGTGGGTCGTATAGTAATGCATTGACTCCGATTTCGCACAGAGGCAAGTAAGATAACTCTATTAATAGCAAGGGTTTAACCGCTACAGTGAGTCAAGGAAGGTGCATGAGAGGTTCTAACACAAGTAGGTTGGGATGAATGTGCCCCTTGGCAACCTGTAACAGTACTCAGATGGGAAGGGAACACATGAGTGAAGATGCATCAGAAGCTAGAAAGCAATTCAGTTGGCAATCCAAAGTGATGGTGAAACCAGTCAACACATTTAAGAAATATTCATACATGCTCATATAGAACAGTCCATACATCTATCCGTATGAAAGAAAATGCATATGCCATTTAGACTAAGAAAGACAACTGTAATATAATACAACATATGCATGAAACGTACTGGCTCTTATTATATAAACAAGTGTATGTTCCAGTCATATAATACATCCATGTACACTAACTAGCCCCAATAGTGGAACGTTATAACCACATCTACCTACTCCTCCAAAGATATGTACTAGCTTCGTGTAGTGGAGAAGCCAAGGTGTGTTACAATACTGTCCAAGCTCTCTCAAAGATAGTCTTATTGAAAGCTTGGTTGACCAAAAGCCTATACAATGACTTATGAGGTTCTATTTATATAAAAGGTGGGGTGACCCTTGACATTCCCCTTTGTGATAGTTCATCTACCCTCATGACTCTTAATCTACTCTGTGACTATTACATCCAATTATTGACACTTGACATGACGTTACATTACAATGCACATGTACTCATGTGAGACAACATGGCTTGAGCAAGCCATGCAAGACATCACTGACACTCAGTCTCTTGTGATGAGACCAACTCTTTGACATGCTTGTGATGCTGAAGGTGGTGAGATGATGCTAATCTTGGTCATCTGTGATGGTGTGCATGCACCCCATGGTAACATCTTGCCGAAGAAAACTCTTGACTCTATTGCAACCGGTGCATTGGTTCATCCCCTTCATCCAACTCGTACGCTAACATGTGCATGCTCTTCTTAGGTGTGGTTGAACCAGAAACACACTAATGTATAGTTTCCGTGTTGATCTTCAAGTGTGTGATACTTGTCATGCACATCAACTTTCCAAAGTACATGCTCAGCTCCAGTTGGACTTGCTTCTTGTCTTTGCCATGGTGAGTGTGCTGAATGAGTTGGATCGTATGTGTGCGCATAATAACATGCATGATACTAAATCCCTTGCATGTGATCAACAACACTTCTCACCATGTATGCTCTGTTCTATCTGCTGGGATAGATCTATAACTTTTATGGGCGTAGCTTTATCTATGAGTGCATGTTGCACCCACTTCTATTCCTTTTTCTGCTGCAACTCATTCGTATGTTCATGTAGCTTCATGTTACTCCTTGAGTTGCTGCTTCAGCACATGCAACTCCTTTGTTCCATTCTTTGTCTCCGCTCGATATTCATGTCGTGTCGTCACCTCATAGCCTATGTCTCCAAGGTTTCTTTCATCATCAGTGGATCTGCTTGAGCTTGCAACTTTGTTCTACCTTTGTGTTGTCAACAACCTTCCTCTTGCATTCGTTGCACTCAATATGTTGCCTTCAGCTCTTGTTCATGATGATGCTCGTTGTGATGCTATTATTGTCATATCTTGATGTCCTTGTCCACAAATAACTTGATATCTTCGTGAGTAGGCAAGCTCGTTGACATTTGATCGACTGCATCTCCAGGTGTGCTCTGAACAGTGCCTTTGACTCCACTTTCTCAAAAACCATTGTACTTGCACTGCTAAGAGGTAGATGAACACTTGTAATACCTGGAGACATGGAAACACTCATGGCAAGAAGTCTATCAGTTGAAAACCAAAATGTACATGAGAACTAACTTGCAACATACCTGTGTGACTGATCATGAAGGTTGTTTAATTTTGGCCGAGAGGTCGAGAGACTAATTGACTGCTCGAACTACACAATGCATAGTATGGTATGGTTGGTGACTGCTACGATTGCACGATGCACAATCTCAGTTGGCAATGGTTGCAGGCTCATTGACTGCATTGCACATTTTTATGGGCCAACAGTCATTGTCCCTCAGAAATGTGCAAAACAGTCCTAGAGGACAATGCCTAGGAATAAATATGCATTTCTTTAGAGGAAGACATAGCCTTCCTTCCCTGGATTGCACAGTGTTGTCTCAGTGAAGGCAGAGTCCGGACCAAGGTTGCCCAGACTCGCCAACATGCAATTGAATGCGAATGTCAGTGTGAATGCATGGTGATACTGAGTGTAAGCATAAGTGAATGATCCTGCACGTAAATGGTGAATGAAAGATTCAGAAAATGGAACAACATGCATGTGGGTGAGGCGAATTGTTGAATCAGCGACCATTCATGAAAAATGGTTTCATGCATGCGATAGTAGTGAGATGTTGATGAAAACTGAAACGATGCTAGTACAAGCTAGAATATATCTAAATGAAAATAAGTGCTCACTGAAATCAAGCAGACAATGTTCATATGAAGCGAAACACAAAAAGTGCCAGAAATGTAACATAAGTCATGGAAAGTAGGCTTACCCAAAAACAATTGAGCTAAGTGTGTCGATAGCTCCTAGATGTGATGTGGGATATCGGAGCTACAAGTTTTTTGTGAGTAATAAGCTCTGCTATGTCCAATTGATGAGTTTTGATAACATCGAGGTTGTTATACGCATGCCACAAATCTATGGAGAGCGACACTTGGTGGGAGGTTTCTGAAATGATCCTTGCATGTAACCGCCAACTGCTAAACATAGATCCCTGATACAAGGGATGAATTTCCATTCTTCCTTAGGAGAAGCAACCCATGGATGCAAGTCTGTTTTGCTCAGTCCCAGAGGGAACCAATCAACTCAGATGCACATGCAAGAGGTTGTTCGACTACTGGGAGAAAATGCACATTTCTCGCTGGGAGCTAGGCTGGCGGCCCAGGAGATTGGCACAATTTTTGGTTAGAGCAACTGACTGCTGCCCAGATTTGCACAAATTCTAGGCTGAGTAGCCTTGTTTAGGAAAATTATGCAATTTTCACTATGAGTGTTGACTGCCAGAATTGCGCAATTCTGGAGCCTAGTAGGTTACCAGTAAGAATTGTGCAATTTATGGAGGGAAGGCTAGTTGCCCTCCAGAAATGTGCAGTTCCTTGGAGGAGCTACTCAGCCTGTGGCTAGACCAAGTCCAGGTGATCAACCTGTGAGGGGAATGCATAAATTTATGATTGACAGGCTTCCTTTGTCAAGAAAAAACACTCACGTTTGTGAACTTGAAAAACCAAGACAAGATGCTATGAAAGGTTGGTAGAGAGGCTCCAAAACGAGGCTAAGGCAAACTTTTGGAGGGTGTTTGTAGCTGCTAAAACACTTGGTGACACATTGGTATAACTCCAACTCTCTGAATGGACCTTGCTCATGAAAGGCAAGTCTAACACATCTGGAAGTATTGTTCAGCTCTGAGCTCATCTTGGCTTCACACTAGCTTGATTGTAAGATGTAGCATCTACCAAGCTCTTGGTCGATTGACACACATTCCAAGCCAAGGCAACATAGTTGTTTCGATTAGGGTTGAGTGGTATATAGGTGCACACGTAGTATAGTTGTCAGAGTCTTAGTTTCACCTCTGGTGTTGCTCTGCTGCCAGCAGGCTTGGGTAGTACCCTAGTGGCATCACATAGGAACAGAAGCATGGTTCCACTACTAGCAAGACTCGTCAATACTTTGGAAGAGTTACTTGCATCACCTCCATGCACAAGAATACTTTCTCTTCTTTCACCTTATTCATTTTTTATTTTGATTTCATTTTTTTTCTTTTTCATTTTTTCATTTTTAATTTTTTCAATTGTGCATAACACTTATTCATTTCAGAGGTAGAAGAGGGATCCCAACTTATTTAGAGCAAAATAGGTTGTTCCACTAGAGAATTAGTTTATTATATCTTTGATGTGCTTGTTAAGGTTTTCCCCCTCACCTTACTCTACTTTAATGAGCTGACAATTGTTAACCAAAAAACAATCGACTAGAGAAGGTGACACTAGTTAGCACGCAAGCATTCTGTTTTCACTAAGGTTCACTTCAAACAATATGTATTTTTCTTCGACTTATCATGGACTAAAAGTAACAAGCTCTTCATGCAATGGCAAGATGACAAATAACCAAGTAGTGATAGTTGTACAAGTCCTATTGTACTTCACCCAGCTCATTTCAAGAGTCATACATGGTTTCATGCGAAACTAACCTACGAATGAAATAAGAGAACTATATGAAACAAGTGAATTAACAAAGAACAAAGCAAAGAAAGAGGAGAAGAAAAAGTGAAAGCAAAACTAGTAAGCAAACAATCAAGCAAAAAAACAAACAAACAAAGCGAGTAAGAAAACAAGCATTAAAGAAAACTGACTGAAAGCAAACACTACTCCTACTCCTACAGTAATGACACATGGGCCTGATCACGTGAACTGATATTTCTAATGCAGCCACTGGTGCATTGGTTGACCCATATTGGTGAAGGCTTGGTCCACAAACAACCCAGTTGTGTGAACTATAAAGAAAGAAATATATAACAATGAAGACAACCACATTTCATGTTTAATAGTGCCCACAGGACATAAGTGGGTGCAAGTACATGACGAGTAGTCTGTCGACTTATCATAGTGTTGTGTGACACTGCATGCAACTTTGAAGCATAAGCACACTCTTGACTATGGCATGCAAGCAAACAAAAGAAACAAAGATAAATTGCATTGTGAATGAGTGCTTGCAATGTAAGATTCCTCCAATGCATGATCAATGGGGTTGTGCAGTTTGAGTGGAGGAAGTATGATTTGTGTGTGAGATTGATCTTCAATGCATATAGATGGGTGATGAGGAGCCTTGGGTGATTGAATAGTTTCCTGATCAGAAGTGAGACTAACCTCAAGAGAGAGAGGACCTGACATAACCAACAACTTGTGCTAAAGTGCCTCGATAGTCTTGGGTGTTTCAAATTCATCATCAAATAGATCATCATAGACCGGTGGCTTCGAAAGATCAACTGTGATAGAGTCATGATAATCATCAAATATGGGAGTAAATGGATCATGACCGCCATGATTAGAAAAATCAATGATTTCATCGGCATCCTTATGATCAGATGAATCAAACAAAGGGGTAGATGAAAAGTGAACAAACTCATCCTTTGTGTTTCTGGAAAATGAAGATGAAAGATCAAGTGGATTTTCAATGAATAAGTTATCCTATCCATTGTCGAAAGATGGACCAACATCCGGCAAGTCCTGTGAGTGATCGAAAATGGGTGCATCCATGGATGAAGACACACATGTGAAATCATGGATGGCATGTTCACCAAAGATGTTAGGAAAGAATGGATGGGGCTCGGATGGAAGGGAGTCATCCTTCGTCGAGTGTTGATGCTCAAGATCCCACTCATACTCTTCATGAATGACATTTCATTATGGTTGTGAAACACCAACTCTACCAATGGCTTGTTCCTTGTTCACAACAAGTGAAGAGTTTAGAATGGACGAACACAAGACAGTATCATCTGGAGGAACACCGGAGTGCAAAGACAGAGCTCGTAGAATAGATTTCATATGAGAACGCGAAGGACTCACAACAAAATAAGCATCAAAATTGGGTGAAGTGATGTTGGGAGGATGTGAAAGCTAAAAAAGTGTGTGAGCATGATCCTCAACATCACTCGATAGTGGTGGAGTTGTTGAATAAGGGGAAGGTGGACAGTCAGTCGAACTAGTGACCGCATCCACATGAGATTGCACAGCTTCCTCACTGAATAATGTTGAGCGAGGCTTGATCTCAAGCTTCTTCTTGGTACGGGAAGATTTCTTAAGGCCATACTCAAACCAATCCCACAAAGAGGAAAATTTCATCTGGCTCGTTAGAGCTTGAAACTGCATGTCACAAAAGCAGTGCCAAAAATCCATAACTGATTCATGCGAAGCATTCCATTGTTGTAATAGTTTTTTGTCAAGATAGTCTGGAGCAAAATGATATAAAGTGTCTTCAATGAGATCACAAAAGTGCTCAAGTGAGTGCATGCTATTATTCATTGCATTTAGTATGCTGCCTTCAACTGTTATTCATGATGCTGCTCATTATGATGGTATTGTTGTCATATCTTGATGTCCTTGTCTACAAACAACTTGATATCTTTGTGAGTAGGCAAGCTCATAGACATTTGATCAACTGCATCTCCATGTGTGCTCTGAATGATGTCCTCGACTCTGTTCTCTTGGAAACCATTGTACCTACACTGCTAAGAGGTAGATGAACACTTGCAATATGTGGAGACATGACAACACTCATGGAAAGCAATCTATTAGTCAAAAACCAAAAAGAACTTGAAAATTGACTTGCAACATACTTGTGTGACTAATCGTGAAGGTTGTGCAATTTCAGCCGAGAGGTCGAGAGGCTGATTGACTACTGGAACTACACAATGCATAGTACAGTCTGGCTGCTAGCTACTAGAATTGCACAATAACAATCTCAGTTGGCAATGGTTGCAGGCTCAGTGACTGCATTGCAAAATTTTATGGGCCAACAGTCATTGTCCCTCAAAAATGCGCAAAACAGTCCAGGAGGATAGTGCCTGGGCATAAATATGCATTTCTTTAGAGGAAGACAAAGCCTTCCATCCTTGGATTGCACAATGTGTTCTCAATGAAGGCAGAGTCTTGGCCAAGTTTCCCTAGACTCACTGATAGGAAAATGAACATGAATGTGAGTGTGAATGCATGGTGATACTGATGTAAGCATACGTGAATGATCCTGCATGCAAACGGTGAATGAAACATTCAAAAAACAGAACAACATGCATGTCGGTGAGGCGATTCGTTGAATCGTTGACCGTTCATGAAAAATAGTTTCATGCATGCGATAGTAATGAGATGTTGATGAAAACTGAAATGGTGCTAGTACAAGCTAGAATATATCAAAAGGATAACAAGTGCTCACTGAAATAAAGCAGACAATTTTCATACGAAGTTAAACATAAAGAGCACCAGAAATGTAACATAAGCCATGGAAAGTAGGCTTACCCCAAAAAAATTGAGTTGAGTGTGTTGACAGCTCCTAGATGTGATGTGGGATATTGGAACTATAAGTTTATTGTGAGGAATAACCTTTGTGATGTCTGATTGATGAGTTTTGATAACATTTAGGTTGTGACGTGCATGCCACAAATCTATGGAAAGCGACACTTGGTGGGAGGTTTCTGAAATGATCCTTGCATGTAACCTCCAACTGCTAAACATAGATCCTTGAAACAAGGGATGAATTTCCATTCTTCCTTAGGAAAAGTAGCCCATGGATGCAATTCTATTTTGCTCAGTCCTAGAGGGAACCAATCAGCTCAGATGCACATGCAAGAGGTTATTTGACTGCTGGGAGAAAATGCACATTTATGTGTGGGAGCTGGGCTAGCAGCCCAGGAGATTGGCACAATTTCTGGGCAAAGCAACTGACTGGTGCCCAGATTTGTGAAAATTCTGGGCTGAGTAGCCTTGTTGGGGAAAATTATGCAATTTTCACTGAGTGTTGACTGCGAGAATTGCACAATTCTTGAGCCCAGTGGGTTGCCAATTAAAATTGTACAATTTCTGGAGGGAAGGCTAGTTGCTGTTCAAAAATGTGTAGTTTCTTGGGGGAGTTTCTCAGCCTGCGGCTGGATCGAGTCCAGGTGACCAACATGTGAGGGGAATGCATCAAGTTATGATCGATAAGCTTCCTTTGTGCAAAAAAAACGCTCACACTTGTGAACTTGACAAAGCAAGACAAGCTGCTATGAAAAGTTGGTAGGGAGGCTCCAAAACGAGGCTAAGGAAAACGTTTCTAAGGTGGTTGTAGTTGCTAAAACACTCGGCGGCACACTAGTAGAACTCCAGCTCTCTGAATGGACCTTGCTCGTGAAAGGAAAGTCTAACACCTCTGGAAGTATTGTTCAGCTCTCAGCTCATATTTGCTTCACACTAGCTTGATTGTAAGATGTAGCATCTGCCAAGCTCTTGGTTTATTGACACACATTCCAAACCAAGGCAACACAGTTTTTTCGATTGGGGTTGAGGGGTATATATGTGCACACACAGTATAGTCATCAGAGTCTTAGTTTCGTCTCTGGTGTTGCTCTGCTGCTAGCACGTCTGGGCAGTACCCTGGTGGAGTCACATAGGAACACAAGCATGGTTATGCTACTAGCAAGACTCATCAATACTCTGGCAGAGTTACTTGCATCACCTCCCTGCACAGGAATACTTTCTGTTCCTTCGCCTTATTCATTTTTTATTTTTATTTTATTTTTTTACTTTTTCATTTTTCATTTTTTCAATTGTGCATAACACTTATTCATTTTAGAGGCAGAAGAGGAATCTCAACTTATTGAGAGCAGAAGAGTTTGTTACACTAGAGAATTAGTTTATTGTATCTTTGATTTTCTTGTTAAGGTTTTCCCCCTCACCTTACTCTACTTTACTGAGCTGACAAGGGATAACCCAAAAACAATCGAATAGAGAAGCTGACACTAGTTAGCGTGCAAGTGTTGTGCTTTCACCAACGTTCACTTCAAACAATACGTATTTTGCTTCGATGTATCATGGACTAAAAGTAACAAGATCTTCATACAGAGGCAAGATGACAAATAACAAAGTAGTGATAGTTGTACAATCCCTCTTGTACTTCACCCAACTCATTTCAAGAGTCATACACGGTTTCATGCGAAACTAACCTACGAATTAAACAAGCGAACTAACAAATGACAAAGCAAAGAAAGAGGAGAAGAAAAATTGAAAGAAAAACAAGTGAGCAAGCAATCAAATAAAAAAAAAAACAAGCAAAGCGAGTAAGAAAAAAAGCATGCAAGAAAACTGACTGAAACGAAACACTACTCTTACTCCTACACTAACAATGCATGGGCCTTATCACGTGAACTGATATTTCCAATGCAGCCACTGGTGCATTGGTTGACCAATATTGGTGAAGGCTTGATCCACGGGCAAACCAGTTGCGTGAAGCATCAAGAAATAAATATATAACAATGAAGATAACCACACTTCATGTTTGACAGTGCCCACAGGACATAAGTGGGTGCAAGTACAAGACAATCAGTATGTGGACTTATCATAGTGTTGTGTGACACTGCGTGCGACTTTGAAGCATAAGCACACTCTTGACTATGACATGCAAGAAAGGAAAATAAACAAAGATAAATTGCATCGCGAATGAGTGCTTGCAATGTAAGATTCCTTCAATGCATGATCAATGGGGTCGTGTAGTTTGAGTGGAGGAAGTATGATTTGTGTGTGAGATTGATCTTCAATGCATATAGATGGGTGATGAGTAGCCTTGGGTGATTGAATAGTTTCCCGATAAGAAGTGAGACTAACCTCAAGAGAGTGAGGTCCTGACATAACCATCAGCTTGTGCTGAAGTGCCTTGACAGTCTTGGGTGTTTCAAATTCATCATGAGATAGATCATCATAGACCAGTGGCTTTGAAAGATCAGTTGTGATATAGTCATGATCATGATCAAATATGGGAGTAAATGGATCACGACCACCACGATAAGAAAAATCAATGATTTCATTGGCATCCTCATGATCAGATGAATCAAACGAAGGGGTATATGAAAAATGAACAAACTCATCCTCTGTTTCTAGAAAATACAAATGAAAGATCAAGTGGATTTTCAATGAATAATTTATCCTATCCATTATCAAATGATGGACCAACATCTGGCAAGTCCTGCGAGTGATCAACAATGGGTGCATCCATGGATGAAGACATGCATGCGAAATCATGGATGGCAGGTTCACCAAAGATGTTAGGAAAGAACGGAGGGGACTCAGACGGAAGGGAGTCATCGTTCACCAAGTGTTGATGCTCAAGATCCCACTCATACACTTCATGAAGGATAGTGCAGGTTGGTTGTGCAACACCAACTCTATCAGTGGCTTGTTACTTGTTCAAAACAAGTGAAGAGTTTGGAATGGACAAACACAAGATAGTATCATCCGGAGGAACACCTGAGTGCAAAGACAGAGCTCGTAGAATAGAATGCATATGGGAACTCGAAGGACTCACAACCAAATATGCGCAAAAATTGAGTGAAGTGATGTTGGCAGAATGTGAAAGCTAAACAAGTGTTTGAGCATGATCCTCAACATCACTCGATAGTGGTGGAGTTGTTGAATAAGGGGAAGGTGGACAGTCAGTCGAACTAGTGACCACATCCACATGAGATTGCGTAGTTTCCTCATTGAATAATGTTGAGAGAGGCTTGATCTCAAGCTTCTTCTTGGGACGAGAAGATTTCTTAAGGCCATACTCGAACTGGTCCCACATATAGGAAAATTTCATCTAGCTCCTTGGAGCTTGAAACTGCAAGTCACAGAAGCACTGCCAAAAACCATAACCGATTCATGCGAAGCATTCCATTGTTGTAAGAGTTTTTGGTCAAGATAGTCTGGAGAAAAATGATATAAAGTGTCTTCAATGAGATCGAAGAAGTGCTCAAATGAGTGCATGCTATTATCCAGTAGGCTAGCCAACCATCGACGTCGCGATTCACGACGTGTGTGTGCAAGCAGCAAGCTGACCTGTTTGTCAGAACACCCATCTTCCTCATGAAGCATGGAAAGAAAGGTATGTGAGTACTCAGGCCACCACTTTGCCTTAACCATCATACGTGTAAGTGGACAAGAGATCGAAAAACTCCCCCATGATGGAAAGATCTTCACGATTCGACAAACATCGCAGAGGGAGAACAGTGCAAGAATCCATGAAAGGTATGCAAACGTTCAAAACTAGATGAGTGGACATAGCTTGTCATTAGGCCCTCCTTCTAGGACCAGAAATGTTGAGAGTGCTGGACTCGCCAACATGTCAAGGGGATCTCCCCAATAAGAAGTCCCAATTAGACCTCATACCATTTGTTGTAGGAGTCCCAGTAGTTGGTCATATAGCAATGCCTTGACCGCAATTTTTCATAGAGGCTATTAAGATAACTCTATTATTAGCAAGGTGTATCCATTGTGGTGAGTCGAGGAAGGTGCATGGGAGGTTCTAACACATGTGGGTTGGGATGAGTTCATCCCTTGGCAACCTGTAATAGTACTCAAATGTGAAGGGAACGCACGAGCCAAGATGCATCACAAGTTGGAAAGCAAGTTAGCTGGCAATTGAAAGTGATGGTTAAACCAATAAACACATTTTAGAAAGATGCATAGATTCTCATATAGACCAATCCATACATGAGTGCGTAAGAAAGAAAATACATATACCATTTAGAGTAAACGAGACAGCTAGAATACAATACAACATATGCATGAAACGTGTTGGTTGTTATTATACAAAGAAGTGTATGTTCTAGTCATATAATACATCCATCTACACCCGCTAGCCCTAATAGTGGAGTGTTACATCCACATTCGCCTACTACTCCAAAGGGATGTGCTAGATCTATGCAATGGAGAATCCAAGTCACGTTACAATATTGTCCAATCTCTCTCCAAGATAGTCTTATCAGAAGCGTGGCTGACCAAAATCCTATACAATGAGTTATGAGGTTCTATTTATAGCAAAGGGTGGGGTGAAGCTTGACATTCCCCTTTGTAACAGTTCATCTACCCTCATGACTCTTGATCTACTCTATGAATGTTACATCCAACTATTGACACTTGAATTACTCATATGAGAAGACATGGCTTGAGCAATTCATGGAAGACACACTGACACTCAATCTGTTGTGAAGAGACCAACTCTTTGACATGCTTGTGATGGTGAAGGTGGTGAGCTTATGCCAATATTTTTCATCCGTGATGGTGTGCATGCACTTGCCTCTCTTGCAACCAGCCCATTAGTTCGACCCCTTCATCCAACTCATCTGCTAACATGCACATGGTCTTCTTGGGTGCGGCTGAACCAGAAACACAATGATGTAAAGTGTCCATGTTGATCTTGAAGTGTGTGCTAGTGGTCATGTGCATCAACTTGTTGAAGTACATGTTCAGCCCCAGTTGGACTTTCTTCTTGTCTTTGCCTTGGTTAGTGTGCTGAATGAGTTAGATCACATGTGTGCGCATAATGACATGCATGTTGCTGAATCCCTTGCATGTGATCAACAACACTTCTCACCATGTCTGCTTCGTTCTAGCTACTCAGATAGATCTATAACTTGTACATGTGTAGTTTCATTAGTGAGTGCATGTTATGCCCACTTCCATTCATGTTCCTGCTACAACTCATTTGTATGTTCGTGTAGCTTCATGTTATTCCTTGATTTGTTGCTTCAGCACATGCAACACCTTCTTTGTTCCATTCTCTATCTTCTCATGATCTTCATGTCGCTCTGTCACCTCATAGCATGAGTCTTCAAAGTTTCTTTCATCATCAGTAGATCTTCTTGAGGTTGCAACTTTGTTCTGCCTATGTGTTGTCAACAACCTTCCTCTTGCATTCATTACGTTCGTTGCATTCAGTATGATGCCTTCAGCTGTTGTTCATGAGGTTGCTCGATGTGATGCTTCCATTGTCATATCTAGATGTACTTCTATACAAACAGATTTTTACCTTCATCAGTAGGGAAGCTCATAGAAATTTGATCGACAACATCTCCAGGTGTGCTCTGAATGGTGTCTTTGACTTTTCTCTCTTGGAAGCCATTGTACCTACATTGCTGAGAGGTAGATGAACACCTGCAATACCTGAAGACATGGCAACACTCATGGCAAGTAATTTGTAAGTCAAAAACCAAAATGAACTTGAGAACTGACTTGCAACATACCTGTGTGACTCATCATGAAGGTTACGAAATTTCGGTCTAGAGGTCGGGAGATTGACTGCCAAGACTATGCAAGGCATAGTTTGGGCTACTGGGAGACTATGTAACTGCTAGAAATATGCAATTCACAATCCAGTTTGGCTACTAACTGTTGGAATTACGCAATGCGCAATCTCAACTACTAATGGTTGTAGACTTAATGACTGCATTGCACAATTTTGTGGGCCAGCAATCACTGTCTTTCAAAAATGTGCAAAATAGTCCTGAAGGAAAATTCCTGGGCATAAATGTGCATTTCTAGAAATGAAGATAGAGCATTCCTTCCCCGGATTGTGAGTGAAGGTAGTGTCCGAGCCAAGGTTGCCCAGACTCGCCGACAGGCAACTGAACATGAATGTGAGGGTGAATGCATGGTGATACTGAGTGTAAGCATAAGTGAATGATCATTCATGCAAACAGTGAATGACATATTCAGAAAACGAAACAACATGCATGTGGGTGAGGCGAGTCACCGAATCAGTGACCGTTCGTCAAAAACAATTTTGTGTATGCGACAACTATGAGATGTTGATGAAAAATGCGACAGCGCTATTACAAGATAGAATATATCAAAACGACAACAAGCTCTCACTGAAATCAAGAAAAAATCATTCATATGAAGCAAAACACAAAAAGCACCAGAAATACAACACAAGTCATTGAAAGTGGGCTTACCCCAAAACAGTTGATCTGAGTGTGCCGACAACTCCTAGATGTGATGTGGGATGTCAAAGTTGCAAGTTTGATGTGAAGAATGAGCTTTTTTGCATCTGGTTGATGAGTTCGATAACATTGAGGTTGTGAAGTGCATGCCACAAATCCAAGGAAAGCGACACTTGGTGGGAGGTTTCTGAAATGATCCTTGCATGTAACCTCCAACTGCTAAAAATAGATCCCTGAAACAAGGGGTGCCTTTGCATGCTTCCTTGGGAGGAGCAACTCATGCATGCAAGCCTGTTGTTCTTGGTCTCGGAGGGAACCAGTGAAATCAGCTGCACATGCAAGAGACCTTTCAAATGCTGGGAGAAAATGCACATTTCTAGATGGGAGTTGGGCTGGCCGCTCAAGATATTTGTCTAATTTCTGGCTAAAGAAGCTCATTGCTGCCAATATTTGTTCAAAGTTTGGGTTGAGCAGCCCTGTTGGGGAAAGTTGCACAATTTTCACTATGAGTGTTGACTGCCATAATTGCGCAATTTTCGAGCCTAGAAGGTTTCGAGTCAGGATTGTCCAATTTCAAGAGGGAAGGTTGATTTCCCTTTAGAAATGTGCAATATCTTGGGTGAGCTACTCAGCTTGTAGCTGGACCAAGTCTGGGTGATCAGCTTGTGAGGGGAATGCATCAAGTTTCCTTTGTGCAAAAAAAAAATTGACGCTTGTGAACTTGATGAAGCAAGACAAGTTGCTACGAAAAGTTGGTAGAGGCTCCAAATCAAGGCTAAGAAAAAATTTTGGAGGGTGGTTGTAGCCGCTTGAATAGGACCCTCATCCACTCCCATAATAATCCGTGCATGCAACTGAGGTCTTCCAGTCACTCCCATAGCAATGAATGCTAGCTACTGTGGACTTGTTCTGCTGAATCTGAGCCACCGACCTCGGATTCTGTGCCACTTTTTCAGGGCCAGGACTCAAGCCACTTCCTAGAACTTCATGACACTTTCATAAATGAATAATAACAATGAAACAAAGATACTAATGTAATCACTGGTACAAGTTCTTGATCTGACCCCTACTAGAAATGACAGGCATTTTGTCAAACATGTCATAACAACAAATCTTAGAATATGGGTCTCATACTTATCTGATTCATCAAGAAACATTGTTTCTTTATCACAATAGCCGCATTATGATATTTTGGGACATATATACATTGTAAATTCATTTGCTAACCAATACATGATGAAATCCATACATCACCTCTATCATAAAACAAAGTCATGACCATCATCTAACCAACACAAATAACAAGGATATAAGAACCATAAAATCCACATATAAACTATTATGTTTACACATGAAATATAAAGGAGAGGAAACTCTGACTAATGAGTGCAAATGCCAACCAGGTTTGGGACTTCCACGAACCACCTAACAATAGATTGGTTGAACCAAATCTTTCTTTGAGTTAATCACCCCTATTCCATATTCCAAGCATGAATGTGGGAATCAAAACCAAACCAAACCAGGTTTCCTCATGCTTTACCGCAATCCCCACTGTATCACTAGGTGCTAAGAAAACATGGATACAACCAGATTTCTCCACCTACACCGTAAGGAATTTATCTTGTCCCTAGTCTGTAGGCTTTACCATATATCCTACCATTCACCGGTCAAGGATTCCTAGGCCCACCGAGGTACAAAAAATTTGGCTTTACTATAATCCCACCTTTACTGGTCTATGGATCACTAGGCCTTGTGTTCTCCTTCAGAGACCACCTCACTCAGCTTCGAAACCATTTAACATTCCAACTCAACTAAATACAAAAGAACCAACCCCACCATGGCTATCTAGAAATGGCAAGGCAAGGTTGAAGAACATTGTCACACCTGGAAAATCCCATGTAAATTACAACAAGAGAAACAAATACTCACATGCATGTACCATGCATGTCAAATCCAGCAAGGAAATCACACATGACAATTGATACATGCAAGTAATCTTGTTGTAGTCACTTGATCATTCTCTTCCTTGCTTGATCTTTTCTTCCCCTTTCCTTCTTTGTCCTTCATTTTCTTTCCTTGATCCAATGCTAGAGTGCTCCAAGAATGCTCTATGTGTGAGAGAGAGAGAATGGAGAGAGAACTCCACTGTAGAACTGACAAAAGCTTACCAATTGATCCTCATAAGACTTTTTATTAATGAGGCCCCTAATTTCTTCAATTTTCTATTATTTTTGTTCAATTTCCTCCTCACATGAAACATTTGACCTTTTAACTTCCTTTTCTCCTAATTTCCTTTATTTTCATAAATAAAATTCCAATTAATGCCATTATACATTTTCAAACCCTTTTCGATTTCCTCTACAAATTTACCTTATCCATAATAATCGAAATGAACACCGACTAGGATGTTTTGTCCAATAATCAGCTTGGAATATGTGTCCCATGACATTGGTCTTATTTTTTACTTTTATTAACTTTGTTACATGGATTTTTAATTTGGGGTTGTTACAATACCTTATGTTGTCGAACATGAAATTTTCATTTATTATGTCCTATAGTTCCTCTCTTATCACTATATTTTTGAAATGCTCTATCACAACTTTGTGATCAAGTATTTCTTCATTGGTTCCTTCACTCATAGTTTTTCTTTCCACCCTCTCTTATCTACTTTACACCGATTCCATCATTACTCTTGAAAACCCAAATATTCCCATTAAGCTCCACAAAGAATATATTGCAATTGAAATGGTCATTGAGCCAAATATCATAATTTTGTAGATCGATTTACAAAGAAATTTCAAATAAAATTTAGCATTTTAGGTCTTCACCCAAATAGACAACGCTTAGCATTGAAGAACACATGTTAATGACTAGTAAATATGTGCATGAGTTCTTGAATTTATGAAAACTAGTCACTTGTTTGAATATATATGGCACTTTGACAAAATGGATTTTAGGGAACATTTCTTTAATCATTTATCTCAATGGAGGGATGGTGATATGAGGTGGAGGCTTTTATTTCTCACTTGGACCATCTAACATTTTGGGGCCTATTACTAAATTGGATTGCCTTTAAAACATCTTCATTAGAAATTTGGATCAAGTAGAGATCGTAGATATTGAACTAGCTAAATTTACCCAAGTTAGACAAATCAACAAAAGAGTGAGGATATGCTTTCCAACTGGATTGATCATTTCTCGTTATAATTTAATTGTAAGGTAAACCACCACAGCCCTTTAAACTAAACCCGAATTGCATGAAGAACAATAATTTATACAAAAACTCAATGGCTTCTAGACTCCTTTTAACAATTATCTCAATGAATGATTGACAGCATTCAATTCCATCTTAGTCTTAAAAAGGTTAAACAAGAAAAAATATAATGGTAAAAATAAAAAAGGGAATGTAATGATAGAATCATTCAATGGTGAAAGAGGCCCTAACCTCAAGGATTTCAACATAGGGTTTTCGCTTCTTGTTGAATTCTCAAAAGGATAAATTGTGTCATAACTGAAAAAAGAAGAAAAATACTTCTAGATAAAGAGAATGAATGGCATCTCAAGAGTAGGGTGATCTGATATAAGCAAGTGAGAACAACACCAAATTCTTTCATTATTTTTCAAACCAAATAAAACATAAACTTTGAATAGAAAATAGGTAAAGAGGATGACATATTTCATAAATAAATACCTAATGTAGCTATTGACTGGGTTAGATACTTTCAAATTATGTTTATATAAGATAGTCATGCCATCATCAATGGCATAATTTATCTTTATGGTTTCTTCCCATCACCTTCGTTTGGGGTATTTGATTATCCAAAAATGCTAAACTTTTCAAGGGAAGAAATATGTATTGCACATAGTGTTCGCATTGATGATAATAAGATGTCATTGATGTCAAATGGGTTGATTGAGACAACAAAGAAAACACCATCTTTGACCATCTTTGATGACCAAACAAGAAATAGGTCTCCTTGTGAAGTAATATGGCAACTAGATATTTCACAAGGTATGATTATATGAAGATATAGATGCTTGAAGTTATTTGATTTTTTGATGAATTTATGTTGTGAAAAATATCCTAGAAATATGATGGTTGTATAGAGATTGTTGATGCCTTTCCAATGCTATATTATGCTTACAAAAACTCATCCTGAATTAGAAGTTATGGCTAGTAAAAGCTTCAGTATTAATTGAGGGAATAAAATTTTAGGAACAAAACCCAATAGATTTAATGTGATAAACAATAGTCAAGTTTGGAGTGGATGTGCCATTCACATAGAAGATAAACAAAATTTGTCGAATGGAGTTGTACACCATTTAATGTTGTTAGATGGAATGCATGTTTTGGGTTGATCATTGGAACCTCCAATAGTTCAATGGTGGAATGAAGGTGAAGTTGCATGATGCTTAAATGTCCCTATTGGACGAACTGAGTGACAGCATGTGGTAGAGTTCCATTGGATAATTACATGGACCTATTCATTATTAACATGTGGCTCATTACGTCAATTAGTTCATAGGGCGCCCCTATGGGATGCCACATGGCAAGATGATTTGGAACATTTGGATTGGAAAAAAGTTGAAATGAAGTGACATGTGGCACACTCTCATGTGGCCATGTGGCACAATTATGTCATGTTGATGTCATCGTGCATAGGACCAGTGATCCCCAGGTCATATGGGGTGGTCACATGGTATTTTGGGGGCCAAATAAAAAATCTAACTTTCAGCACAAGGAAACTTCATATGGAACATTCGTGAGGGTCATATGATCCAATTTTTGCAACGCATTGAATGGATCCCTCTCTTGGCTCGACCATCTTGGGAACTCTTGAAAACTATATATGTGTGTGTGGCTCAACCATCTTGGGACTGCTTGTTGGCATTATGATACAAGTGTTGTCCTTGATGGCAACTCACTCACAAGTCAATTCAATTTTGGTAAAAGGAAGCTCACAATACAATAGGTATATTCAAAGGTAATAAGATAGTGGTACAAAAGAACATGAAGATGGAACTGAGGTATACTTATTAGAATAAAGAAGGTAAAGGAAAAGGCTGATGAAAAGCAATTTAAGAAGTATACGTAGGTCCACTTAGTCAAAACAGCATATACACTCTGTTCCATAGAAAAAAAAGAGCATATACGTATAAAGCACTCCCATATGAAGAAAAGCCTGTACATGTTGGAAAACCAAGGTTTTGGTATGAGGTATTTGATCTGTGGTATTGACCCTAGGTATTTTGTCTGAGGTATTTGGTTCGTGGTATTGACCCTAGGTATTTGGTCCAAGGTATTGGTCCTAAGTGGTTTTGGTCCAAGGTATTGACAAAGGATATAAGTATATAAGAAGGAGAAGGTCAAGGGATAAGTATCGAAGTAATGAATATCTTATGAAGGGTTATGTGCAAGTGTATGGGTTTCTAAGGAATACTTCTATCTGAAGTATATTTTATGTTGCAGGGGCTATGTTTGTAATTTTATCTGAAATAATTTGTACACCTTGAATTCAATATTGTATCTAGATCATGAGACCTTAAATGACTTATTATTGAATGATCTGATATTGGGCTAGATCTAATTATGTACACCTATTTTAATGTTTAAATATCATGATCAAGGCTTTTCTAAAGTCTAGAGGTGCAGTGAAGTTATGAAGTAAGTATTTACATATATGTACACTGGTTCACTTTGGTGAAGGTGCGTATACACGTTGGTTTTGCTCTTCCAAGTGGACTATGCAAAAGAAAAGCTTGATGTTCAAGGATGACTGATCTATTAGATCAATGTTATTGTTTTACTGTTGTCTGTCAATTAAGTCTTCTTAGATCTGAATGTAAGATTGATTGAATAAGGAGTTTGATATTTGATACATTGATTATATAAGTGAGAAGAAGTGATCTCTGTTTCTACCTGTGTAAAGCTCTATAAGTTGACAATAGATGTTTAGTATATTGTTGGTTGGTACAGACTTGAATAAAAAATTTATGTTTGCAGTAGCTTTGGAGGTATATGCCGGTTTTATTAACAGAAGTAGTGTATACATGCAGTTTGGTTTTAGCCAAGTAGCATATACAGTCTAATGCATGGCTTTTGAGGTTACAACTAGTTCTGAATGATGATGCAGGTTTTTAGGTTTAACATAGTTCTCTAGTGTCAGTGATCTGATTACTCAGATTAAATGAATGTTGGTTGATGCAGTTTAAGTTTAAAAGTTGTTGATGGGTCTAGTATGAAAATTGGATGAAATGTGGCCTTCAGGATGTGGTGTTGTGTTCCAAGAGTATCCAGTTTGAAAATTCATGAAACATGGTCCATGGAGGAAGAAAGAAGGTCATAGCCTTCTGTAGGTCAGCACCTACATACTAGTAAACAAATTGGTTAGTACAAGATCTAAGGGGTTGCAGCTCCCTTCCAGTAGAAGCTGGAAAATGAGAGAAGGTTGTAGCCTTCTACAGGTGGGTGCCTACATACTGGTATGAGTCTACACTAGTACAAGATTGTAAACAAATTTTATTATTATTAAAGAAGACAAAGACGACAGCAGCAGGTGGTTTTCACCCACATTGGGTTTCCACCTTAAATATTGGTGTTCATGTGTGTTGCTTATGTGTGATTCTTTATTCTATTTTTACTGCACTATCTAATATTGTTTTGATGCACTGGTTTAAGATCAACACATGATAAATTGTCTAAATCACAAGTTCTTGGATATACATTGGTTTCTCTAATCACAGTTGCATGTACATGCTAGTTCACTTCACTGAAGTAACGTATATAAATTTGTTTGGCAAATAAAATTATTGATCTAATAATACTGATTACTAGGGTAGGTTCTTCAGAAGAAGCTTGATCGCTTGAAGGTAGATCTCTCAAGATGATCAATCACGAAGGCATGTGATCCATCAAACCACCAATCTTGAATGGGAGCAACTTAGTATATTGGAAAATAAGAACCAAAACCTATCTACAATCACTTGGAACCAATGTTTGGGAAATTGTGGAAGGAGGATATCAATTTCTAGCAGTAATTCCTACAGACACTACAGGTAAGAAGTTATACAAAAATCATGCCAAAGCTGTCAATACATTACTAGGAAGTCTATTGGAATCATAATTTTTCAAGGTCATGCAGCTCAATACAGCCAAAGAAATATGGGACAAAATCATTTAGAGCTACGAAGGAGACTCTCAAGTAAAACGTGCTAAGATTCAAACTCTCATAATTCACTATGAAAGTCTTAAAATGCATAATGATGAGAGTGTAGCCAGTTACTTTTTACATATAGATGAGATTTCTAATTGTATGAAGAATCTGGGTGAAGAAATAAAGGAAGTTACTTTAGTTGAGAAAAATTTGAGATCTTTGTCTTCTAAATTTGAGTCAAAGGTGTCTGCCATAAAAGAAAAATAGTATCTTCAGACTATCATTGTGACTCAACTTCATGGAATCCTAACTGCCTTTGAAATGAGAAAAGGAGATCCAACAGATATGAGAGAAGCTGCATTTAAAGCATCAACAAAGGGAAAAGAGAAAGAAGAGAACAATGAATTAGGACACATTTCTGAAGAAGAAGATGAGGTAAATTTTGTCAAGAAGCTTCAACAGGGTTCTAGAAGGTTTAGAGGTAAGTTACCTTTCAAATTCTTTTCTTGTGGTAGATTCAGTCATTATGCTACCAAATGTCCTTATAAAGATAAATATGAAAAAGGGAAGGAATACACAAAAGGAAATAGGAAACAGATTGTGAATAGAAGGAGTTACTATACGGATGAAGATAGTGATGATTTATCTAATAGTGATGAAGATGAAACTGAACAAGATTATAGACTTCTCATGGCTTATGACAATGATGATTTTTTGGATGCATTAGAAGAGGAAGACTTTCATGAAGAAATCACTAAATTCAAATTTTTTTTAGAAGAAAAGAATATGATCATAAATACTTTGACACACCAACTTCCTGAAAGAGAAAAACACAATGAAAATCTAGAATGTGAAATTGTGCGTATAATAAAAGCTCTTGAGAAGACAAAATTTCTCAACCTTGGATTTGCTAAAGGATCAGAAACCTTAAATGAAATTATCAAAGTTCAGCATTCTCCTTTAATAAAGACAGGTCTTGGATATACTGAAGAACCATCTTAATCACAGAAGCCATCAACCTCCACTAGAAGCTATCTTGATGCAACAAAGAGCAGCGAATAGTATGTCAATCATCAACAAATGCCTAAAACTGATTATCAGGTAAATCATACTCAATTTACTCCAAGGATGAATATCAATACAAGTAGAACCAACATGTAAATAATGCCAAAAGATTCGGTGGTTGAAGAAACTTCATTAATGGGCAATGTTTTTCATGTCATAACTTTGGGCACAAGGCTACTCAATGCGTTGCTTACAAAACCATCATGACTAGAGAAGCACGAAATCAAAGAAGTATAACAGGAATCAAGAAAATTTCCTATAATAATTTTTCTCCTCTTGAAAATGAAATAGAATGCTCGATTTGTAACAACTTTGGTCATGAAGAATCTGAATGTAGGAGCAAATTTCGGCCAACACTTCAAAAGAAGAAAATGCCATCAAATCCCAAGACATGGAGAAGGAAGGAATCTCAATCAGAAAGATGTGCTATAGCCTTGTATGTAGAAGGACAAGAAAATTAGTGGTACATCGACAGTGGATGCTCCAAACATAAGACAGGTGATAAAGAGAAACTTCACTCATATAATGCTTTAGAAAAAGAAAAGAATGTCTCATTTGGAAATGACACTCCAGCTGTCATTAAAGGTAAAGGTTCTATTTTCTTGAAAGAAAAAGTTAAATCTAGAAATGTTATGTATGTAGATGGTTTAAAGAATAGCCTAGTAAGTGTCAATCAAATGTGTGATCAAGGAAATGAAGTGGTGTTTCAATCAAACAGATGTGTTGTTCGTGAGCTTGATATAGGAAAGACTGTGATCAAAGGTACAAGAACTCCAAACAACTTATACATACTAAAAGGAGGAAAACAATAATGCTATATAAGCAAAACAGATGAAAAATGGTTGTGGCATAGAAGATTGGGACATCTAAGCTTTTCTCAAATAAGAAAACGTGCAGGCTCAAGGCAGTTTGTGATCTTCCAGATTTTAGCATCCCAGAAAATACCATATGCAAACCATGTCAAATCAGTAAGCAAACCAGAGTTCACTTCATTGAAAAGGAAGGGTCAGTAAGTAAGCCTCTTGAACTTATCCATACAGATTTATGTGAACCAACAACGAAAAAGTCACCTCGTGGAGAAGAATAATTTATTTTGTTTATTAATGATTCTTCCAGAATGTGTTGGATAGGTCTTCTAAAGCATAAACATGAAGCATTTGAAAAGTTTAAAGCCTTCAAAGCTTTGGTTGAAAATGAATCAGATCAAAAGATTAAATGTCTCAGATCTGTTCAAGGGGGAGAATTCATATTGGATGAATTCTTTGACTTTTGTGAGCAACATGGAATAAAAAGGCAATTCTCCCCCACAATAACTCCTCAGCAAAATCGTGTAGTAGAAAGGATGAACAAAACAATTCAACGAATGGCTCAAGCTATGTTGGATGAATCTGGAACTCCTGCAACCTTCTAGGGCAAAGTTGAATTTGCTACCATGACTATTCTCAACAAAGAAAATGTTCGGATAAATAGCATTCAAACTCCACATGAACTTTGGTATGGTAAGCCTCCTATTGTAAAATACTTTAACGTTTTTGGAAGAAAATGTTTTATTAAAAGGGCTGATGAAAAACTTGGTAAGTTTGATCCCAGAGCAGATGAAGGTATTCCTCTTGGTTATTCTTCCAGAAGTAAAGCATACAAATGCTATAATAAAAGACTTCGAAAAATTGTTGAAAGCATTGATGTTGTAGTTGATGAAGAATGCATAAATCTAGAACATATGGAATCAACAGAGGAATGTGACAATGAGGAATATGGGGATTAGTTTCCTACATCAAATCAAAATGATATTGAAGAAGAAACCAATGAAGCACCAGAAGAAGATATAGCAGATAGGGAAAAGAATCCATCGAGGTATGTTTAGAAAATTCATCCAGAATCTCAAATTCTAAGAGAAAAAGGGTCTAAAGGACAGACAAGAAGAACTCTTACAGAAACCTCAAGCTATGTAGCATTGTTATCCTCCACAGAAGCTCAGAATGTAAATGAAGCATGAAAAGATGAATGTTGGGTCAAGGCCATGGATGAAGAATTAGATCAAATTGAAAAGAATGATACTTGGGAGTTAGTTCCTAGACCTCATGATAAAAATATTATAGGAACAAAATGGATATTTCAGAATAAGTTGAATGAAAATGGAGAAGTTATTAGAAACAAGGCAAGACTTGTTTGCAAAGGGTGTGCCCAACAAGAACGTACAGATTTTGACGAAAGTTTTGCACCTATTACTAGACTTGAAGCCATAAGGATGTTTCTTGCTCTTTCTAGTTTTTGAAAATTCAAAGTATATCAAATGGATGTAAGAAGAAGTTTACACTAAATAGCCAGAAGGATTCATTCTTGGAAATGATGCAAAACTTGTATGCAAACTCAAAAAGGCTCTCTATGGTCTGAAACAGGCTCCAAGGGCTTAGTATTAACGCCTTGACAAATATGTACAACAACAAGTCTTTTCAAAAGGTTCTACAGATAGCAATTTATACAAAAAGATTGAAAATGATAAATTGCTAGTTATTGTTGTTTATGTTGATGATATCATTTTTCGTAGAAATGAAGAATCCATGAGTCAGAATTTTGCTTCAGTAATGCAGAAAGAATTTGAAATGTCCTTACTTGGTGGACTTACTTATTTTCTTGGTCTACAAGTTCAACAAACAAAAAATGGTACCTTTATCTCACAAACCAAATATCTCAAGAAGATCTTGAAAAAGCACGAAATGGAAGATTCTAAACCAGTATGTACTCCAATGGTAATAGGATGTAGTCTCAGCTCTAATGATGAATCACTAGTAGTAAACCAACCAACTTATAGATGTATGATTGGAAGTTTGTTTATCTAATAGATACCAGGCTTGACATCATGCATGCAGTAGGAATTTTTGGAAGGTTCCAAGCAAACCCAAAGGGATCACATCTCGATGCAGTCAAAAGAATTTTCAAATATATTCAAGGAACTCAGGACTTTGGACTATCGTATCCTAAAGATACAGACCTTACTCTTCATGCAGATACAAATGTATATTGGGTAGGAAGTGTTGATGAACGAAAGAGCACTAATGGTGGTGTATTCTATAGGGTTCCCAATTAGCATCTTGGTTCAACAAGAAACAAAGTTCGATTTCTTTGTCTACAGCTAAAGAAGAATATGTGGATGTTGCATCTTACTGCACACAACTACATTGGATGATGCAAACCTTGCAGGACATTCAGATCACATATACTCCATCCATCTCAATTCTATGTGATAATACAAGTGTCATCAATATTTCAAAAAATCCAGTAATGCACTCCAAGACCAAGCACATACCCATCAAGTACCATCTTTTACGAGAACAAGTGATTGAATAAAAGGTAAAATTGGAGTACGCTCCCTCCAAAGGATAGCTTGCTAATATATTCACTAAACCACTGCCCAAAGAAACATTGAATATCTCAAACAAAAGTTGGGAGTAGTTGCTGCATCATTCTATTGTTAAATCGAGTTTTTCAAAGGAAGGTTATTATATGCAGGTTTCATGAAGTATAGTTGTGTATACATGTGGGTTTCTGTGATTGAAGAAGCGTATATGTTTTTGTGATAGGACAAAAAGTGGGTCAGACTCTGATATGGGTGCTCTGTCTAATGTTGATGATTACAGTCTTACGATATGTTTTTGTTCATTACTTTTTATCTGACTAACAAATATGCCTTGATGAATGACTTGTTGACAATGCATAGGTAGCACAGGTTTAGGGGGAGCATTAGCCTTCACTCGCATTCTGCATTGTTGGCATTATGGTTGTTGAGTCCAGCTATGGCTTCAGATATTTATACCATTTGTTGCTTAATAATACTAGTGGTTAACCCATTACTATGGTAGTTGTACCCCTTATTAATATTGTTGTGCCCCTATTGCCCCCATATTGTTATTACTATGCCCCATGGAATCCCTCTATTGTTATTTTTGTGGCTTTATATTATTAT
>APFE031165627.1:100492-143349 GCA_000404065.3 Pinus taeda | reverse complement strand
TATTCAAAAGTTTGTGGCAGAATGTTTGGTTTGCCAACAAAATAAAGTTGAAACAATTAAGACAACGGGTCTATTACAACCTTTATCCATTCCAAGCCAAATTTGGGAGGAGGTTTCAATGGATTTTATCACAGGTTTACCCAAGTCTGAGGGAAAGAGTGTCATCATGGTGGTAGTTGACAGACTTACCAAGTATGCACACTTTTGTGCATTATCACATCCAATTAAAGCCAGTACAGTTTCTACTGCATTTATGGAAACAATTCAAAAGCTACATGGAAACCCAAAGATTATTGTAAGTGACAGAGATCCCATTTTCACTGGAAATTTTTGGACAGAATTATTTTCTTGTCTTGTACTCAGTTAGCTCATAGCTCATCTTATCATCCTCAATCTGATGGGCAAACTAAGATAGTAAACAAATGTTTGGAATGATATCTTCGTTGCTTTGTATCTGATAAACAGACACAATGGGTCAAATTGGTTGCCTTCGGCTAAATGGTGGTATAACACTTCCCTCCATACAACAACAAAAATGACCCCATTTATGGCACTTTATGGATATCAGCCACCATCCATCACATCATATTTAAGAGAAAATTCTAAGGTTCAAGCGTGGAACATCACATCGAGCATCAACAACAAGTCCTTCAACTCTTAAAGGATAACCTCGTGTTGGCGCAAAATAGAATGAAACAACAGGCAGATCAACATCGCAGTGAAAGAAGTTTTGATGTAGGTGATTGGGTATTCTTAAGGCTACAACCTATAAGCAAATGTCCCTCAAGCAAGCTAAGAAGGATAATAAATTATCACCAAAGTATTATGGTCCGTACAAGGTGTTGCAAAAGATTGGTACTATGGCATACAAATTGGAGCTTCCTGCAGCTTCTCAATTGCACCCAGCTTTCCATGTTTCATGTTTAAAGAAGGTTATAAACGACAAGCTCCCAGTTCAAAAAATATTTCCAGAACTTGACGAGGAAGGAAAAATTATATTGGAACCAGAAGCAATCACAGAAACAAGAACTCAACAACTACGAAATCGATCAATTTCGGAGTATCTTATCAAGTGGAAGAACTTATCCACTAAAGATTCCACGTGGGAGGATGAAAATTTTATACAAAAGCATCTAGAACTACTTAAGCGTTGAGGACAACACTTTTTTGAAGGAGAGGGGCATGTTGGATCCCTATAATACTAGTGATTACCCCATTACTATTGTAGTTGCATCCCTTATTAATATTGTTGTGCCCCTATTGTCCCCATATCATTATTACTGTGCCCCATAGAATCCCTCTATTGTTGTTTTTGTGGCTTTATATTATTATTGTTAGGTTGGCTGGGTTATATTGTGACTCCTTAGACTCCTATATATAGAAAGGAGGTTTTGTCATTTGTATCATCCACGAATTGTTAATTTATGTAATGTAAAGGAGGTTGCCCCCTCGAAGAGGCTGAATTCTAAGGTGTTGATCTATCTTTTCTATCTTTTCTTGAGCTGGTTTCATAACACATTCTATGTGGGTTCCCAATTAGTACCTTGGTTCAACAAGAAACAAAGTTCGATTGCTTTATCTACAGCTAAAGAAGAATATGTGGATGTTGCATCTTACTGCACACAACTACGTTGGATGATGCAAACCTTGCAGGACATTTAGATCACATATACTCCATCCATCTCAATTCTATGTGATAATACAAGTGTCATCAATATTTCAAAAAATCCAGTCATGTACTCCAAGACCAAGCACATACCCATCAAGTACCACCTTTTACGAGAACAAGTGCTTGAACAAAAGGCCAAATTGGAGCATGTTCCCTCCAAAGGATAGCTTGCTGATATATTCACTAAACCACTACCCAAAGAAACATTTGAATATCTCAAACAAAAGTTTGGAGTAGTTGTTGCATCATTCTATTGTTGAATCCAGTTTTTCAGAGGAAGGTTATTATATGCAGGTTTCATGAAGTATAGTTGTGTATACATGCAAGTTTCTGTGATTGAAGAAGCGTATATGTTTTTCTAATAGGAAAAACATTGGGTCAGACTCTGATATGGGTGCTCTGTCTATTGTTGATGATTACAGTCTTACGATATGTTTTTGTTCATTACTTTTTATCTGAATAACAAATATGCCTTGATGAATGACTTGTTGACAATGCACAGGTAGCACAGGTTCAGGGGGAGCATTAGCCTTCACTCGCATTCTGCATTGTTGGCATTATGGTTGTTGAGTCCAGCTATGGCTTCAGATATTTATACCATTTGTTGCTTAAGTCATGTAAACACCTAGGGTGTGATATGACTTCTCATACATTTGAATGAATCCTATTGGACGAGTGATGTAATTTGTATCCCCACTTTGCATGGGATGGATGATGTAATATTTATGGTATTTCTATAATGTATAAACAATTGGTATACCCCCACTTGGTTGGGTGGATGAGTAAAATTTGGTATATCCCCATTTGATCGGGATATTGATGTATGTATGAGTCATTGGTGATAGGAAGGTCAAACTCACATATTTAAGTTATAGATTCATGTTATTCTTTTGATTCATATCTCTGCAGACTCGACATGTACTCAAGTGGAGCATGAACAACATAATGTATATTAGAGGAGGAAAGTTACTTGGTCCACCCTTTGCCCTTGATGTCAAAGAGGTAGAGTATTTTGGTGTTAGTATTTTGGTGTCGCATGTTATGTGTAACAGTTTCTACATCTTGTAGTAATCAACACCATCATGGGTGCCATCAAGTCCAAAGGGGGAGATTATTGGGATTATGATACAAGTGTTTTCCTTGATGGAAAATCACTCATAGGTCAATTCAATTTTGGTAAAAGGTAACTCACCGTACAAAAGGTATATTCAAAGGTAACAGGATAGTGGTACAAAAGAACAGGAAGATCCAACTGAGGTCTACTGATCAGAATAACGAAGGTAAAGGAAAAGGCTAATGAAAAGCAATTTAAGAAGTATATGCAGGCCCACTTAGTAAAAACAACGTATACACGTTGGTCCATAGAACGAAAAGAGTGTATACGTATAACACACTCCGACAGGAAGAAAAATGCGTACATGTTGGAGAACCAAGGTTTTGGTCTGAGGTATTTAATCCGTGGTATTGACCCTAGGTATTTGGTCTGAGGTATTTGGTCTGTGGTATTGACCCAAGATATTTGGTCCAAGGTATTGGTCCTAAGTAGTTTTTTTCCAAGGTATTGACAAAGGATCTAAGTATATAAGAAGGAGAAGATCAAGGGCTAAGTACCGAAGTAATGAATATGTTACGAAGGGTTATGTGCAAGTGTATGGGTTTCTACGGAATACTTCTATATAGAGTATATTTTATGTTGTAGGGGCTATGTTTGTAATTTGATCTAAAATACTTTATGCACCTTGAATTCAATATGGGATCAGGATCATGGGACCTTAAATGAATTATTATTGAATGATCTGATATTGGGCTAGATCTGATTATGTACACCTGTTTTATTCTTTAAATATCGTGATATGGGTTTTCCTAAGTCTGGAGGTGCAACAAAGTTATGAAGTAAGTATTGGCAGATATGTATGCTGGTTCTCTTTGGTGAAGGTGTGTATACATGCTGGTTTGGCTCTTCCAAGTAGCATATGCAAAAGAAAATCTTGATGTTCAAGGATGACTGATATATCATATTAGTGTTGTTGTTTTACTGTTGTTTTCCAATGAAGTCTTCGTAGATCTGAATGTAAAACTGAATGAATAAGGAGTTTTATATTTGATAGATTGATTGTATAAGTGAGAATAAGTGATCTATTACTTCCTGTGTGAAGCTCTGTAAGTTGATAGTAGATGTTCATTATATCAGTGGTTGGTACAGACTTCATTCAAAAGTTTATGTATGCAGTAGCTTTGGAGGTATACATAGGTTTTGTTAACAAAAGTAGCGTATACATGTATTTTGAGTTCAGGCAAGTAGCGTATGCAGTCTGATGAATGGTTTTTGAGGTTATAGCTGGTTCTGAATGATGATGCAGGTTTCTAGGTTCAACACAGTGTTCTAGAATCGGTGATCTGATTGTTTTGATTAACTAAATGTTGGTTAATGTAGTTTAAGTTTAAACGTTGTTGATTGGTCAAGCATGAAAATTTGATGAAACGTGGCCTTCAAATTTTGGTGTTGTGTTCCAGGAATATCCAGTATGAAAATTCATGAAATGTGTTCCTTGGAGGAAGAAAAAAAGTCATAGCCTTCTATAGGTCGGCACTTATGTAGTAGTAAACAAATTGGCTGGTACAAGAGCTAGGGGGTTGCAGCTCCCTTTTAGTAGAAATTGGAAAATGACAGAAGGTTGTATGCTTCTACAGGTTCGTTCCTACGTGCTGGTATGGGTCTGCACGAGTACAAGATTGTAAACATATTTTTCTTATTATTAAAAGAAGACAGAGACAACAACAGTAGGTGGTTTTCACCCACATTGGGTTTCCACCTTAAATTTTAGTGTTCATGTGCGTTGCTTATGTGTGATGCTTTATTCTGTTTTTACTACACTATCTAATATGTTACTGATGCACTGGTTTAAGATCAACATAAGATAAATTGTCTAAATCACAAGTTCTCTGGATATACGCTGGTTTCTCTAACCACAGTTGCGTGTACACACTAGCTCACTTCACTAAAGTAGCATATATAAATCTATTTGGGAAATAAAAGTATTGATGTGTTTTTTTGATCTAAAATGCAGATGAAAATTAGAGTTCAATTAATGTCAACCCGGGAAGGAAAACTTAGAAGTACCACCTATAGGTCTAGAAAGATTTCTAATTTTCCTGAGATCTATTAGTTTTCTTAGAAGAACACACTCGACAAGATCTCTTCCAATAACTAAACAAACTAGAGAGATTCCTAATTTATCGGAGATCTTAAGGTTCCCTTACAAGAACACGTGAATTTTAAGATTTATTCCAACAACTAAACAAGCTAGAGAGATTCCTAATTTGTCGGAGGTCTTAAGGTTTCCTTACAAGAACACATGACTTTTTAAGATCTCTCTCAACAATTAGAATATCTAACAAGAACTTAAAAGTTGAAATGAAATAAAAACATAAATTAAATTATACCTAAAATAAGCATGCAAGTGAGGCCATGGGGGCCCTCCATAACTCCATAAGCACACCAATTCAAAGGAGACTCAAATGTAGAAGTAACAAAATCAAAGTATGATCCTTTGTTTCAAAATCTCCATCATGATGTACAAACGAACTCTAAGATTACAAATGGAACTCTAAATTACAAATGGAGGACATTGTACTCCTATTTATACAATGGGATGAGATAAAAAACTCATAATGATAATCCACTAATCTCTCTTTAGTTCCATACATCTCTCAACCCTCAACAAACTCATAATGACAATCCACTAATCTCTCTTCAGTTCCATACATCTCTCAACGCTCTAGAGACATAACCCCCTTTTGTCCTTGATCTTCTCCATGAGTCTTATCCTATCAGATTCGAATTTGATCATTCAAGGCCACATAAAGGTGTCTTGGAAGCTTCCTTTGTACCTACACATGTCACAAAAGCAATTCACTTTCCATATATGAAGCAAAATATATTATTTTCTAATATTTAATCAAGAATTTCTCTTAAAAATGCTGGAAAATAAATAATATTTGGAAGATATAAATGAGACCCAATATGGAAAATGAAGTGACATGGTAGTGAATAATGAGTGAGATAATGGAAGCATAGGTGAAAAATGTATGGTAATGAGTGATATTTCTATGACATTTTGAAGCCCAACATACCCCCCAACTGAAGCTCTTGCATGTCTTCATGCAAGCTACTACAATGACTTATTTGATTTGATTCTTAGGTGAGCTTCCTTTTACAAGATGTTTGGTTCTTGTGTAACAACCATATTTCAATCATGGACTTCATTTAACTTTTCAAATATTTTGATAACTTTTATTTTTGCAAATCATTTGCATCTTTGAATGATTGGTTCTTGTGTTACAATCATTATTTCATTTGTTGAGATCTCTTTTTAATGATTGGTTCTTATGTTACAATCATTATTTACTTCGCTCAGATCAATCATTTTTAAGAAGTCATTTAATATGCTCGTCATTTTGTAGTAGTTTTTATTGTGGGAAGACTATGTGGGTTAAGATGTAATATGAATGAGAGAAAGAAATGAAGTGTGCAATCCCCCCCCCCCCCCCCCCCCCCAACTGATGATTTTGGCAATTTTTAATGAGAAAGAGAATAGTGAAATAGTGGAATATTTTCCAAATATCATCATTTTAGCATCTAAAATGAATTTAAAGATTGAAGATTAGAAAACATCATACCTTAATTACCTAAAGAAGTGGATGAATCATGCATGTTCAGCTGCTGCAATTCTGATCTAAAGCTTCTTCTGCAAGTTTTGGATGAAAGATGGATCTGTATTGTCGTATCTGTTGTTGGATCTGCTGCTGGATAGTTTGATGAATCTGATGAGTCTATTGAATATGGCTGAAAATGTATAAGGCTTGGAAGGCATACAAAATATAGAAGTTACATCCCCCCAGGCTTATTTATTGACTTGTCCTCAAGTCATGACAAATTGAAAAACAATGAAAGGAAATATGGGTCTTCAAGTCTTCAATGCTCGATGGCACAAATCTTACTATCTGAATAAATGTTTCGATGTCGAACATAGCAAGAAGTTGTTGACTTAGTGGCCATTAATGAATGCCACTAGCCAACACAAGAGCTCACACCATTGTTTACAATAGGAGTCAAGATGCCTAACACATATTTGTAGTTATGAATAAATTTGTTGTGCTCGAACAAGGGATATTAATGTACTCCCATTGTTTGCTAGCAAGAGTACTTGACATTAAGGCATGCAAGCCTCTAGGGCAAGAGTACTTGCCATTGAGGCATGCAAGCCTCTAGGTGTTTTTACAAAGATAATTAGACTCTAGGACTTTGACTCAATGGTATACATAGAAGTAGGGTTTTATTGGCAGAAATGAAAGGGAAAGGTAGTGACAAGGAAAACGACACTAATATTGTAAGGAATGGATGAAAGGAAATGCATGGTGAATGAATAAGAACTCTTGTTGTGAAAAATGGATATGGAAATGTCATGCTTTATCGATTTACAATTTGTGGAATTCAAAATCTTTTTCAAAAAGGGAGGTGTAAGGTAGTGATTGTGGAGATTGATTTGTCTTTAGAAATTTTCATGAATTTAGTCTTTGGAATACCAATTGTTGTCACAATGTCATCTTCTTAATGATCACTTGATTGTCCTGTAAACTGTAAAAAAAACCTAGCAGAAAGAAAACATAAGTGTGTTCAAGAAGAAATGCACATTTCCTTCATGATTCTTACACAAAAATTTCATACCAAATAAAACAGATTAAAGAAAAATCAAAGTGTTGAAATTAACTCAATTCATGATGTTAGTATCAATCCAAAAAAAAAAACCATGAAGAGTAATACTCTTTGTTTGTGTCAAATAACTCATGAAATGTGTCCGACAAAAATCTTGGCATTAGAAAAATCTGTTGTGTTTTGCATATCAATATGTCACAAAAAATCATTCAACAGAAAGATGTTATGAGTTTAATGCCAACTTGAAGCTATCGAAACAAGATAATCATCATCCATAGAATCCTCCAAATGTTTAATAAATCGATTTTCGAAATTTGTTTCCAAGTATTCCATTATTTATTTTCAAACCTGCGTGAATTTTGTGGAAAGTGTTTCTTTTTTAATTTTTTAAACTTATTTTTTGATTTTGCACCTATACCAACCAGTTTCTATAATTCTCATGATTCTCTCAATTTGCATACCATGAAAGTTTTGTTTTATGCCATTATTCATCCTTTAAACCCTTCAAAACAATAATTGTCACAAAAAAATCATAACAAGTTTTTTCTTTGTATTTTTTATTTTTAAAAAAATGATAGCAATCATAACATAACACTAACGATACCCAGATGAGGGTGTCACTCCTCACATTTAAGCTCCATGCGTCACCCACGCGCAGCGTACAGGAAGCCACGCCTCAGACAGGTGGTGTTAATGGGTTCTGGGCTGGCCTTTGCCCCAAGAGAATTTACGGGTCTTAATTGCCCATCAATGCGATCGCATTCCGAAGGAAACGAAGCTCGATATCTCAGTATGGCGAAAACACTCCGTCCATTCTGTATGCAGTTCGGCTCTGGCATTGTGAGTTGTGAAGTTCAGTCCAGTGTTGAGGAGGGAAGCTCTAAGGGCAACAAGCCCACCCTCGAGCCCATCCCCTGTCCAATTCTTGTTGTTCGCTCACAGTATTCACGGGAGAATTTGAGGTTGGTTGTTGGGCTGCATTGCTATCGGGGAAACCTCTTAAATAAGACGCTTTCCACCAGCAATTCTACAGGAGGACGTAGGATTCAGATAGCTCGGCACATTCCTCAGGGCGCAGTTGATTATTTGGTGTCTACTATGGCCCCTCGAACTCGTGCTACTCCTCGCCGTGGGTGCAATTCTGGGCAGCGGGGAGGCACAGGAGGAAGGGGCCAATCCAGCCCGCGGCGCATCTCTCCCTTGGCATATGCATCGCCCCCCTCTTTCGACTCAGAGTACTCTGGTTAAGACATCAGCAATTCGGTTAAAACAGCGTATCTTCAGTACCGTCGCAGGACGAAGAAGCCCATTGTAAAGGCCATGATCACTATTATTTTTTCCGAGGAAGACAATGAGGAACGAAGCTGGAAGGCCGAAACAGAGGAAAATACGCCTCCCTCCTCGGATAATTCTACAAAGTTAAAGGATTCGGCTGACAGTTCTTATAGCCCTGAGTTACAGAGCAGGCTTGAAGAAGAGAGTACCCTTGGGTACTCGGTGGAGCAGGCTGAAGCCTTAAAGGAAATTGGCAGCCTGAAAGGCAAAGAGCCCATGGAAACTTCGCAGAATCCAACGGATGCTCAAATGGAAGTTCACTGCAGCAAGCCTTGCTCACCTCAGAGCAAGGCGAGGGATGAGGAGCCGGAAGACTCCTTTGATTACACCCTGTACCTAAAACTGCCGCCTGGTATTGACCGTATCGAAGACATCCCGGACTGGATGGAGGTGACATGGGAACGCGATCCGGAACATGCAGAAGAGGATCGAAAGAAGCGCGAACTGGAACGTGAAGCAGAGGAGGGGAAGAAGCAGCCCAGGTAATGGAAGGAGCGCTAAGGGTAAGCCTTTGGTTCCAGGCGCAAGATGTCTTTTCCTTTTTGGTTCAGCTACATTTTGAGGAGGGAAGCAATCGACGACATGCTGCATGTAATCCCCGTTTTTTTGTAACTTGTCTTTTATTCCTGGATAATTTTGGGTAACTATGCCTGACAATGTTGTTGTAAAAACTCTTTCTGCTGATGTTTTTTTGTCCTCTAGAATGTATAAGCAAAGGATTAAGGTTGACATGGAAAGCTTTGACAGAGAGTTGAACATTCGCTCTCAGAGGTTAAAACCTCTTGTAAATAATTTTTTTGTTTCTTTAATATAAATAGTTTAGTCTTTTCCCAGCAAAAAAAAAACATAACACTAACGATCATAACCTAACATTATAAAACAATATATTAATACAATAATATATTATAACATAACAAATTACAATTAAAATTACATAACAAACATAACAACAATTATATACGACAAATTACATAACAAATAAAAAATTACATCTATAACAATTAATACAATTATATCAACATATTAATATATCAATACAATTAGTATATTAGTATACAATCATAACAAACATTACCTATAATTATAACTAAAAATATATAATTAAATACAAAAGTAAATGCAAATCAAATCAAATCAAAAGAATAGCAAAACAAATGCAAAATAAAACGAAAAACATGGAATTGAAGGCATATGGAATACATCGAGTTTTCTAATCGTGTGCATCTAGTTTCATTAACATCTTTGTCAAAATTATTGTGCACTCTCACAGCACATTTCCTTCTGACGTGCTAACACAGATCCTATATTTTTGCCGTCTCTGTCATTGTCGCTGTCGAAAAATCAGGAAATCAAATCCCCCTATTGCAATTTGGAGCCAAATCTCAATCACTTCACTGAGCCTTGAGCAGGATCCACCTCCAAATCAGTTTCTGTAAATATATTAATTGTAAACTAGAACAGTAGCATTTTCGGGCAATTATTATTCCTTACAAGAGCCAGTAAGTAAATATCCAAAGTTCTCCTTAAGATTTACTCTTTTTCTTTATTGCGTTGCACTATGGCTTCCACTGATCGGTTCTTGACGAAAAAGAAATGAGAGCTTCTGCAAGTTGCGTCCATGAGCAGGGATTCAATGCAATCCATAAAATCCCCCATCTCTCCAAGGTCTGGCTAGGAACCTCACGTGGAACCTGATCTGGTAGGTGCAAAGAATCATGCTGGAGGCACTGTGGGCAAGCGTCATGACAAACGTTTGCATTCAGCCAAAACTAGCCGTCCTAAAAAGACTGGATGTCATGGCAAAGGCACTTGGGGAGGACTATTCAACACTGATGGGGATTTACATGTTCACTTGGGCCATTAAACATACTGTTACGAGGTTGTGAGTTGAAAAATACTTCTTAGGCTATTGGAGTTGTATTTTATGCTGGTCAAGAGATCAAAGACATGTTGAATAGCTCAGGCACCATCAAAATGAAGCAGATTGGAATCTGACATGAACAGGGAGACATTGTTTTGATTCTCGTTTCTCATTATCACATGTGTAGTTGTGGGAGTAGGCATGGGTTTCTGGTTGCATTGCCATAAGGATGAGATTTTGCTATGCATTACCAAAAGACGCAATAGTTTTGACACATTGTTTTGAATCATGTTTTGTGATTAAACCAAAACAATTCAGGAAAAACGAAGGCATGGGTTTTTTCATAATGAAATGAATTTCATGACCAAGAAATAATTTCCTTGGATTCCTAATAGTTTGAGAGGAAATTTCAGTTCTTTGGGACCCTATTTTGGTATCTGTGTGAAAAAAAAGGTTTTTTATTTTTTAAATTAAATCCACAGTCTGTTACAGATTTTGCTGGCAGTGAAGGTTGTGGCTTGTTGAATGAGGATGAAGAGACTGCTCAGATAAAAGTGTGTGGGCACAATTACTGTGTATCATGCATCCTTCAATGGGCTTCTTACGTGGACAATACTTGGTGTCCTTAATGCAAGCACCGTTTCTCCTCACTGTATGTGTACAAAGCACTAGATGGGAGCATGCACGATTACATGCTTGAAGAAAGCATATGCCTGTTGTTGAGAACATCATGGTTTGAGCTTTTTCCACCCCTTGAGGCATATGACAAACAATATTATTACCCATATGAAGATGAGATTTACAAGGAATATTATTGGAGTGCAGTGAGAGATCGACAGTCACTAAAAATGAAGAATAGATTTCTACAAAAGAAGATTTTTTTATTATGGCTCAAACTATGGGTAGCAGATCTGCAATTAAATTTCCAGCAATATTTTTTAATGTTTTTTTAAATAATTCAATATATTTTCTGATCTTCCTGATCACTCGTAGAGCAGAAGAGAGCATACTAATTTCTTGAATTAATTTTGTTTCTACAAGTTAGTGTGGATGGATAATAAACACAATTAAGATCTGTGATCAAACCTCTCATTATCTATACTCATTTTGCAATGTCGTGGGGGCATTTAGACTCTCGGAAGACAAATCTTTTCGATAATCAAGCTCCTAGCTTACCCGTGATATAGAAACAAGATATAGAAATGTGATGATGAAGTAGCTCTTACTGTGCCACTGAATTTATTCATTTATTCATGATGATTTATTATTATTTTTTATTTTTGAAAATAAGACTAAAAACTTCTAATGAGAATGACTTCTAATGACTTCTAATCAGATCTCATTTTTATTTTTCTAATGTATTCCACCTATCTTGCTTGAAATATTTATTTATTTCCTAGGTAAAAGAATGCTTCCAATGAAGCCACCTACGGACTAGGAATGAAAATGCTCACATCAAGATTAAAATTTTTTACCTTATGATTTGCAAATATGTAAGTAACTTGTCTTACAGTTGGCTCAAGGTTATTGTCCTTGCTCTCCAAGAAGTAATTGTTCAACATTGTCAAATTCTTCATCCGTAGATGGATTAATGAGAAATGGGGGATTTAAAATAAAAGCTGAATTTAAATTAACTATGTGCAAAAATAAAAATGCTCCAAACTTTGAACTCCTTTATGAACCATTTGTTAGCAAGTTCCACAAATTAGTCCATAAAAACAAATGCATAAAATAATTACTAAATCCTTCTAGTTGCACTTCCCTGGCAACGGCACCAAAATGTTTGGTTTAAAATGTAGATGCAAATTAGAGTTCAATTAATGTCAATCCAACAAGGTAAACTTAGAAGTACAACCTATAGGTATAGAAACATTTCTAATTTGTCTGAGATCTATTAGTTCTCTTACAATAACACATTCGACAAGATCTCTTCCAATAACTAAACAAACTAGAGAGATTCCTAATTTGTCGGAGATCTTAAGGCTCCCTTACAAGAACACATGAATTTTAAGATTTCTTCCAATAACTAAAAAAACTAGAGAGATTCGTAATTTGTCGGAGGTATTAAGGTTCCCTTACAAGAACACATGAATTTTTAAGATCTCTTCGAACAATTAGAATATCTAACAAGAACTTAAAAGTTGAAATGAAATAAAAACATAAATTAAATTATACCTAAAATAAGCATGCAAGTGAGGCCATGGGGGTCCTCCATAACTCCACAAGCACACCACTTCAAAGGAGACTAAAATGTAGAAGTAACAAAATAAAAGTATGATTCTTTATTTCAAAATCTCAATCATGATGTACAAACCAACTCTAAGATTACAAGCTCTAAGATTAGAAATGGAGGATATTTTACTCCTATTTATACAATGGGATGAGATAACAAACTCATAATGATAATCCACTAATCTCTCTTTAGTTCCATACATATCTCAACCATCTAGACACATAACCCCCTTTTTTCCTTGATCTTCTCCATGAGATCATGATCTTCTCCATGAAGCTTATCTTATCAAATTCGAATTTGATCATTCAAGGCCACATAAGGGTGTCTTGGAAGCTTCCTTTGTACCTACACATGTCACAAAAACAATCCACTTTCCATATATGAAGTAAAGCATATTATTTTCTAATATTTAATCAAGAATTTCTCTTAAAAATGCTTGAAAATAAATAATATTTGGAAGATATAAATGAGATGCAATAGGGAAAATGAAGCGACATGGTAGTGAATAATGAGTGATATAATGGAAGCATAGGTGAAAAATGTATGGTAATGAGTGATATTTGTATGAAATTTTGAAGCCCAACAGTGATAATACTGATTCAAGCCCCCCTCACAGTATTATCTCCAACACTGCTTGCAAACTATATATGTGTGTGTAGCTTGACTAGTGTGAACAAAATGATTGTGGGCTATAATGAAACATATATTGAACTGAAATCAGCAATGAAGCACATTTTTTTGGTTATGGTTACCCATGGGTAATGACTCTCTTGTTTAACTTGTCTACGAAGATTGGTTTATTTTTTTGTTAATGAAGGTTGATCTAAGTAGGAAAGCCATAGGGCCTTACCTCTATTTTATGGTGATTCGAGTGACCAACCCATGGAGCCCTATCACAACGTGTGTTAACGAAGGTTGATCCAAGCCCTATCTCTACACTGTTTGTTTTAATGAACGATGATTTGAGTGACCAAGAAGTGGGGACCTATTTCTACACTTTTTATGCTAAAAAAGCTTGATCTAAATGACTAGGAAACAAGGCCCTATCATTATTTGTTGATCCGAGCAATAGTTCATGGGGTCATACCTCAGTTTGTATAATTATTGTGTCACAAAGATTCATCTCAATAGATAAGCCATGTTGATCTTGTTGTGATGAGCTAAAATAATATTAATGCATGGAGGATTGGTTTTTCATTGTAGATTGTCATGGGTTATTGGAAGCAACGACTTCACTTTAAATAAAATTGGTGTCACATGTAATGCAACTCACAATAGGGAGCATACTTGGTAGGGTGTGTGCATTATGTATATTTAGTCACAAGTTTGACCCTTGACAGTGAAGAGGTTGGGTAAATTATTTTTATATATATTTCCATTATGTTCCATGTTTTGCAGTATCTAGAGTTGGTGCTAAAATCCAACAAGTCTATTTAAGAGCGCCCAGAAAGGTTCTTTTTGTGTAGTAACATTTAATTAATTATATAGTCGCCTGTGGTTATTTTGAGTTTTTAGAGTCATTATTTGTCCAAATGACTTCTGGAAGAAGCTACATGACTAATATTCAAAGATAAATGTAAATATAGGGGTTTGATGCTCCTTGGACTTTTATTTGATGGTCAAAATCTAATATGTTCATTTTGAAGGTCTATGAGCATGTTGCGGTTTTTTGATACATGTAGTAAACAAGTTCCAAGAAGGAGTTTGAATGACCACATTGAAGAAATGACTAAACAGGAGCATGGAAAATAGTATGAAATCCAATAGGAGTGATTTTTTTTGGCTAGTAATAGTGACTATGAGAGTGATATTGTTTGTAGGCTATAGTGACAATGGTTGCGGTAGTGACAATTTATGCTGGTTGTAATGATGACAATAGATTGCATATTATGATAGTTATTCTAATTCAATAATATGTGATAATAGTGGATCCAATTTGAAATCAGATGAAAATGAGGTTCACAAAGAAGTTGAAGAAGGAGGTTAGAGACTCAAACAGGTTGTAGCCTACCGTAAATGGCAGCTTCCAATTTTGAGTGTAGTCGACTCTAGTAGGTTGGGACCTGCAAATTGATGTAAAGAATTGAATATTAGGAATAAGAAGATTGGTAGTTTTCTCTTGTATGGGTTTCCACCTAAAAATTTGTGTCTCATTATGATTTGTTAACTTCTTGTGTTATATATTTCTTCTTGATATTTTACTAATATGATGATGCATTTATATAGTTGATGATATGATGCTTATGGTTCATTGCTATATGGTTTTTTGATTAAGAAAAGGTGTAAAATTGTAAAATCGATCTCGAATTGATTCACCCTTCCTCTTAGTGTGACCTTTGGGCCGACAAGTGGAACCAAAGTTAAAATTCTTGAGCTCCAAACACACCAAGATCACGCTGGGTGCATACTATTGGATGAATGAAAGTCAGCGCTCCTTGCATGTTTCATGGCATGCACTTAACAACCTCTAGAGGATCTGTTTTCTTTGGCGATGTGTCCATTTACTAACACTTGTGAGTTTTGGTCTTATGACAACCATGGTTCCAACAACACCCTACTCCTCTTGCATGCAACTCAAAGTCTTAATATAATCAACATTTAAAATTATATGAATATGAATATAACATTATTAATAATATGAAATTAAAAAAAAAAATAACATTATTTTTTTTTCTTGGCAAATGCTAAACTACTTATATTAAGAAAATAAAAGAAATATGTACAAGAGGTCGAAGCCTCTGAGAGCGAATGAACAACTCTCTGTCAAGTTTTCCCATACAAAATATGCCCTGCTGAGAGGGGATGGTCTGATAGCAAAACATAAACTGTTCAAGGCGCTTACAGACAGAGACATAATGCCTATCCTCAAAATTACAATTCCAGTCTACAGATTTATACGTGATGACATGGAGTTTTAACAAAAAACATAAGCATAAACAGAATAAACAAAGCATAGGTGCCTGTTAGATATGAGGGGACACTGTATTGAAGACACGCGTCGAGGATTCTTCATTTTGGACGCTCTCCCGGGTTGAGCGTAGGTGGAAAACTTAACAAAAACCATAATCAAAACCATTGGAAATTTGCCTTAATCCTTACCCACCTTGCCTTCCACCTGGTTCTCTGTCTCCTTTTGCTCTGCTGCTTGTTGCTCTGCTGCCCATTCAGTTGCCTCCCATTCTGGGTCAGGAACACAAACCACTTCCATTCCAGCCGGTATGTCCTCAAGCCTTTGAATTCTGGAAGGGAGAATTGGATACAGGCGACCGCCGAAGAAGCGTGCAGGTTTCTTGTCCTCTTCAGGAGTCTTCTTAGCTTGGGGGTTCGTCACCTGATGCTGAACCAAACTGGTAATTTCCATGTCCATTAGGCTGCAAATTTCGCGGAGGGCTTCAGTCTGTTCTTCTGATTGAATGCCTGTGCTTTCCTCTTTGAGGTTGCTCTAAGAGGAAGGGAGGTAAGAGCTCTCTTCCTTACCCCCGCTCTGAGAGGAATTGTTGGTGCTTGGCTCCTGCTCCTCTCGAATCCTCTTTCTGCTACCTTCTTCTCCGTCTTCCTTCGTAAAAACCACAGTAATTAACGTTGAGACAATCGGCTTGTTGGTGCGACGGTAGTATTTGAACTTAACCGTCTGCACCGAATTGCTAATTTCAGAGTCTGAATCATCAGAACCAGGAGAGCTGGGCGAGGCGTAAGCCAACGGGGAGACACGCCGCGGGCTGTGAGCTCTTTTGCCGCCAGGATTCCTCTTCTGACCTTGATTCTTTCCTCTGCGTGGCGAAGCGTGGCCTCTGGGCGGCATCCTTAACAGAGTTTGAGCTGTTCGCACCTCCGAAGTGAACAGTAGCAGTAAGGAACCCACCCCAAACTGCCCTTTGCCCCTGAGGCGATTCTGCCTTCCTGACCAGAGCTTGGGTTTGCTCCTGGGCTTGCCCACTCCTACACTCTCCGTCTCTGTCAACAACCCAACATTAGCGTGCAGAGAAGAGCTATAATCCCTTGCCTGTTCAGACAGGCCTGTCAACATTAAACCTTCGCACCCAGACATTCTATCAGCTCCTGTGTTAATTCCTTGGTAGTTCGGTCGATGGGAATAGCATTGAATGCCATTGAATGCTCCTTTAATGGAATTCATTAAGCGCTGTCAAGTTGCCTTCGTGCCGAGGGCTCCTCGTGGCAGTCACATGGCTGTCTTTAATCAAGGTGTCACCGGCATCCGGGTAATCCTTTGCTTCTGTCTGCATATCACCTTTAAGGATCCCCTGAAAGGTTGTCCGTTCAGTGTCTGAAACAATAACCTGTAGGTTTCCTTCCTGGTGCTCCTTACCTTTCTCTGCCCCTAGATTGGCTAGGAAGTCCGCTGCCTTGTTCCCTTCTCGCCTGGTATGCTTAAAAGATGTGGCTTTGTTGTTCTGAAGCCAAGTCTGGAGAGATTCAAGCCTGGTGGCCATCCTCCAACTCCTACTGACTTTCTGAGCGTCAGAGCCTTGCTGTATCTTAGTGGCCATGTTAATTATGATTTGAGAGTCTCCTTCTGCTATGAGGGGAATGTATCTTTGATTTTGAGCAATTTGGAGTCCTCTCCAGAGTCCTTCCAGCTCTGCTGCATTGTTGGTATTCCATCCTATGGATCCAAAGAAGACTCTAAGCAGGATTCCCTGAGAGTTTCTTATCACTCCTCCATATCCTGTGATGCCTGGATTTCCTTTGGACGCTCCATCGAAGTTGAGAATATATGTATTTTTAGGGGGAGGTTTCCAATTGGTAGGCGTATTTTTCTTCGTGGCAGAGGTGCCTTGAGATGAGTTAGGAGGAGTAATATGGAATTGCCAATTGTTCCATATTGCCTGCTCCTGACTACTGGAAGGAAAATCCTCCTGGGACCAGCCCTTAGTCGAGAGAGTTTCCTGAAGGTTCTTATGTATGATTGTCCATACTTGCTCCTGATCCATAGCCTGATTTTTAAATATTCTCCGATTTGTTTCTTTCCAGATGTTCCACATTACTGTACCTGGGATGATTTGCCAGAGAGTATTGAGTATATTACTCTGATAGGGCTGGTGTGGCCAGGATCGAAGGGTGTTGTTTATGTCACCCAGGACTCTTCCTTCCTTCTCGCAATGAAAAGAAACTTTCTCCCATATTCTGCGACTGAGGGGACATAGTTGCATAAGATGTGCTACTGATTCTTCCTCCATTTTGCAATTAAGGCATCTTGAAGGTCCTGCAAATTTCCTTTTTCTGAGATTATCCCAAGTAAGAATTCTATTATGGGTCAGCAACCATAGAAATGTGGATATCTTCGGCCATATGGGAGGTCTCCAAATTCTCTCCCATATTTTATCTTTGATGTAGTGTCCTTTTATGATGATGTGGTATGCTTCTGTGGATGTGAATGTTCCTTTCTCTGCATGACCCCATCTTAGTGTATCTTGGCCTACCTCTTTGACTATTTTCCTCTTTTTTAACTCCTCTGCTAGAGCTGTTTGAACCACCTCTGGGCTGTGGGGTAAGATGTCACTGGCTTCCTTCCATTCGCGATGGTCGAAGGTATTATTAGCTGTCCAGAATTGGTTGATCTTTTCCTGTTGAATGAGATCCTGATTGGGGATGTCTTGAATGATATTGTTTATACTCAGAAATTTCTGCCATGAGTCTGTCCAGAAGCAAGCATCACATCCATTCTTGACTTCCCAGAAACTGTGTTTTTGTATGAGATCCCTGTTTAGTAGTGCTGAATTCCAAATTGCCGAACCTTTGCTGATTTCTATCATTCTTATGCGCTCCTCCAATGGTAAGTTGTTAGCGTAATTCGCTGTCCATATTTGTGCCCATTGTGTGCCCGAATATGATAGCCATTTCCACCATATTTTTGCGCCCATGATCATATTACTATGTTCAGGATCCCTTAGGCCAATTCCTCCTCCGATTTTTGGGAGACATGCTTTCTCCCACTTGACCAGTGCCCATTTCCTATTTGGACCAGAACCGCCCCATAGGAAGTTTCTCTGTAATTTTTTAATGGCTTTTAGGACCCATTTTGGTGCAGCCAATATGGAAAAAAGGTACAGCGGCATTGATTGCAGGACCGCTTTAATGAGCACCAGCCGACTGGCCATATTTAGGGATCGATGAGTCCAAAGGGATAATTTGGCCTCCAATTTTTCAAGAAGAGAGGTCCATGAAGAGTGCTTCCTAGCATATGCGAAGAGAGGGGCCCCAAGGTATTTGGAAGGAGGGAAGCAATGGAAAAGCCAAGAATGCGGGCAATGGCTCGCTGGGTGGTTGGATGAGTATTGAAGAAGAAGATCTGGGATTTTACTTTGTTAATAAGGGCTCCCGAAGCTTTGGAGAAAAGGAGCAGAGAGTTTAAAGTGCGAGCTTCTTGAACCGAGGAGTAGGCAAAAATCATGTTGTCGTCAACAAATTGCTGGTGGGAGACTGTGTGGACTTGGTGGAGGGTGATGCCTTTAAGATGTTGTGAGTGAATGGCATTTTTAATACATCTGCCAAGGCCTTCTGCCATTATTATGAATAGGAAAGGCGAGAGGGGGTCCCCTTGTCTGATACCTCTTGAGGAGCGGAAAGTTGAGGTCGGAATGCCATTTATGAGGATTGAGAAGAAGGCAGAGGAGATTAGGCTGCTGACCCATCGGATCCAAGAATTATCAAAACCAAAAGCTTTTAATACCTTTTGCATGTATTCCCAGCTTATACTATCAAAAGCTTTTGAGAGATCGATTTTGAGGAGCATACCTGGTTTTTTTGATTGCGTGAGGGAATGGATGATCTCATGAGTAAGGATTATCCCATCCATTATTTGACGTCCTTCAACGTAGCCAGACTGTTCTGGAGAGATGATGAGGGGAAGCACTGGTTTTAACCGCAGCGCCACTACCTTAGATACAATCTTGTAGATAATATTGCATAAGGCTATGGGTCTGTACTTATCAGGCGTGTTGGACTCCTCCGATTTAGGTATTAAAGCGATGAATGTTGCATTTAAGCCAGGATAAATCCATCGCATGTTGCGAGATTCTTCAACCACTTGCCACACTTCTCATTTGATTAACTCCCAGAAGTAATGAAAGAAGTTTGATGTGAATCCATCAGGACCGGGTGCTTTACCTGCTTTAAGTGAATTGACCGCTGTTTCCACTTCCTGAAGGCTGATCGGCTTGAGAAGCAGGGTATTTTGCTCCTCCGTTATGAGACGCGGGATGTGCCTTGTAATGCTTTCTATGGATTCTGCCCTATTTATGTTTGGCTCCCTACTCATTTCCCTGAAGTAGTGTATGAATTCTTGTTCAATCCCTTCCTGGGTTTCCACTTTTTCTCCCTGAGCATTGATGACTTGTGATATTTGATTTCTCATTCTCCTTTGAACAGTCGATTTGTGGAAGAACTTGGTGTTTTTCTCTCCCTCCTTGAGCCAGCGGATTCTTGATTTCTGTCGCCATAAGACTTCCTCCTGTTTCTCCCATTCTAGAAGTTTGCTTTCCATGTCTTGTTCTTTTTGTGCAAGCTCTTCTGAGCGCCGCTCTGAGATTATTTGTTGTTGCGTCTTTTTGATTTCTTGAATAATCTGTTCTTTCTCTTTTAAAATGTGGTCGAATGTAGTTGTGTTCCAACGCTTGATTTCTGCTTTGAGCATCTTCAGCTTTTTTTGGAATCTTCCCATTTTGGTAGGCTCAATTGGGTTACAATTCTGCCATGCTTTCTGGATGAATTCCTTGAATTCTGGATGAGAAAACCAGAATGCTTCAAAGCGAAATGGCCTTTTGATGCTATTTCCTGGCCGATTCCAATGCAGTTCGATGGGCCAGTGGTCAGATCCTGAGAAAGGAATAATGTGCGCTGTAAATTCACCTCCGATATGGACGGCGTTGTCGGATATGAGAAATCTGTCCAGACGGGATGCGATTTGCAGAGGGGCAACTCGTTTGTTCGTCCAGGTGAAAAGGCCATTATCTGTGGGCACATCGATCAGCCAGTTATTTTGAATGAAATCCTTGAGTAATGTACCATCTCTGTTGATCCTGCATCTACCACCTTGTTTTTCTTCTGTTGAGGCTATCATGTTGAAATCGCCTCCCGTAATCCATAGCAGATATTTCCTATCAAAGTTGAGCTGTGATATATTTTCTAGGATTGCCGCTTTCTGGGGTCCATCTTGAGGGAAGTAAACATTAGTAATGTGGCCATGGATGTTTGTGCCCATAATATGAAATTCTTCCTGTATGAAATTTTTGTTTGCATGTGTATTGCTTAGTTTTATTTTCCCTGCATCCCAGAGGATTTCCAGTCCTCCTGAAGCTCCTTGTGCATCTACAGTTGTGACTTGTCCTCCTGGCCAAGCTATGGCTGCGATTCTTTCCAAGATTATCGAGTTGCATTTTGTTTCCTGTAGGAACAAGATGGTTGGTTTGTCTTCCATTATCAAATTTTTTAGGATTTTTCCCTTCCTAGGGCTATTTAGCCCCCTAATATTCCAGGAGATCAACTTCATTTAGAAGTTTTGGGGTTGGTGTTGTAGTATTTGGTGAGTTTGGCATATCTGCCTGACTCCACCAATACTTCTCCAATCTTGATTGTTCTTTCTAGAGCAGTCTTCCTGCCTCTCTTTTTGCTGTCTTTGTATACAAATTTACCATCCCATTGACTGCCTATCTGGATCCCGAGTGAATATTTCTTTTGAGCTTTATTCAGAATTTTCTACTAGATTGTCTACTTGTGTTTCAGGGATTTTGTCGAAATTACCTGTTTTGCATGCTTGTTCTAGTCCGAGAATGTCAAGTTCCCCAATATCGATTGGTTCACTATCATCTTCCATGAACTGTGCCTCCTGTGTGCTTCCTTCTGCTTCCTTTCCCTTATCCTTGCCATGGGATGGGTTATCTATATCCATATCCGGGTTGGTCCAGGTTTCTGTAGCTGGCTTTTCTTTTTCTCCTTCCTGGTTCTTCGTTGATGCGCCTGGCTTGGTGGATTTGAGAGTTTTTGAGTTCGATCCGGGCTCTTCCAGTTGTTCTTCTTGCGCCAATGTCTCGAAACTGTTACTTGTGGACGGCTGAGACTTCGCTTCAGGCTCTGGCTTCCCTTTTGGAGTAGCTGTGTTCTTTTTGTGTCCGCGTCTTCTGTTTGTTACTTTGGTGAACCCATCCTGAGTTTGTGGTTCTTGTTTACTTGGAGCATCAGGCTTGATATTTAATGGGCAATCTCTGAAGAGATGTCCCAGAGTATGACATCGTCGGCAGCGGAATGGGACGTGCTCATAGTCTATGACCTGGATCCAGTCATGATCTTCATGAAATAGGCGTATTGTATCTGGAAGAGGCTATTTCAGGTCCATATAGACACATATCCTGGCATAAGAGGCATAGGTAGTGTATCGCACAGCCTTTGTTTCTTCAGCAACTTTGACAAAATCTCCCAGCGCTGATCCAAGGGCTTTTAAAGAATCTTCCCCCCAATACTCCCATGGTAGTGAGTATAAACGGATCCAGACTGGAGAATAACTTAGATCTTCCATATTTGGGTTGAATCTAGCCTTCCATTCTCTAAGGAATAGCCCTGCCGAGTTGAAGAAGTATGGCCCTCCTTCAAATACTCTGTTTCTATCTTCCAGACAGTTGAAGATGGCTATAAAGAAGCCTTTTGGCCCTATTAATAGGGTGATTTCTCCTTTTGGCTTCCATTTGCTGTTGATCGAGTTTCTTAGAGCCCTTTCTGTGGGCCAAAGTCCCATAAATTTGCCTATGAGGGCATGGTCTCACATAAACTATATGCGGGCATTGATTCGATGGCTAGGTAATTCTACTTCTGGCCTGTGAGTTGCAACAGGTTTGCAGGTAGAAGATCTTACAGTATTAGCTGTGTTGCTCTTTGTATTCATCGTTTCCTCTACTGTCGTGTTATGGGCTGAGACGTCATCGGTATTGACCGCAGGTCCTTGTTGGTTTCTGCCGTCAATCAGCCCTTCGGTGCCTCCCCCAGCGGGAGTCCATTGAACGTTACGCCAGACTCCGTCCAATCTGAGCGCTGCATGTCAGGTCAGAGCGCACAGAACAGTGCAGCTGCCGCCGGAGGTCTGTGCAAACCCTAGGCAGTATTTGTTTCATTAACGCTCACTCCGTTCTCTCTCCATGATCCTAATAAAAAAAAAAAAAAAAATACATATTAATCAATTTCAAAATAAAATAAAATTAATTACATTAATCGAAATTGTAAATAAACTAATTTAAAAAAGGTATAACCTGAAGAAAAATAATTAAAATTAAAATTAAAAAATATTTAAATATAAAATTATCATTATAAATAACGGCATGATCGACTAACAACATTCCCTTTCCATGTAGCTCATTCCTCTATTTATTCATCCCCACGAGATCTTTCTTACACACTTATAGATCTATCCTGATGATCAGCCATGGTGGATGGCTCGAAACGTCGATTCTAACAACCATGGATGCAATTATTCCAGAAGAAAACTCTACACACAGTACAAATTGTAGAAGCTTCAAAACAATAATAATCAAGATTTTTTATCGATTTTTAAAAAATCCTATTTCTTCTCAAGTTTCAATGCTACATATAAATGAAGTTTTTATGTCATGAATCCTCTTAGGAATATCCTCAATAAGAATATGGATAGAGGAAATGCGCTTCTTTCCTCTTCCAATATTATTTATTTTAGAGGTAGGATTGTTCTTGCCAAAAATACTTATAGCAAGATAATGGCTTTCAAGCTAGCTTTCATTCTAGCTCTTCTAAGGGGGATCACACAACATCAAATTTTTGGTGATTCCATTGTAGTTTTTCAATGGATGAAAGGATATTGTATGCTCAATAACTTCTTATTTAAACTGTAATTTTAGGAAATTAAGAATTTACTATGAAATTTCTCTTAAATCTCTTTTTTTCATCTATATAGAGACCAAAACACTAAAGTTGAGAAGTTGTCTAAGTTAATGTTGTAGTTGCAAGAACCATAAAATAGGGGATATTTGAATCTAAATGATAGTTTTTCCTCTTTTATGAATCTTGAATTTAAATTCTTTATAATTTCAGATGCTTTGGCTATATGGTTGTTTAAACATATTTGTTGTTAGGAATTTTGGGTATATGTATTAAATTTTGTGATTCTACACAAAGCACAATTTATGAATATTCACAACTATGTTGACATAAAGTTTTTGATGTCAAAATATAAGATAGCTTTTTTGTCTAAATACAATCTCTTAAGAATATTTTTTTTAGAATGGGTGTATAGCCACTTATGTAAAGTATTTTTATAGAGGTCTCAAATACCTATTATTATATACCTATATATTCTTTTACCTCCGTAAAATAGCTTTATTTTTCTTCAAAAAAATGATAATCATATAGCGGAAGGAACTTAGCTCAAGTGGTATGGGACACGTATGGTGTCCCCAACTACATAGGCTCAAACCTCCAAGGTGGCCCTAGAGGAATTTATGAAATTGTTGTAAAATAATGGTAGAAGATGAAGTTACATAAAAAAAGAAAAAGAAGAAAACAATCATAATCTACATTTTTTTTTTTTTTTTTGTTCTAGTAACAACTTGCTACAAAAAATTAATAGTTGAAGGAAATTACTCTACAAATGACATTACCCTGATCCCTGTGTCATCTTCCTTATTTCCACCCTTTGAATTCATCGTTGCACCTTGACATCATAGCCAGTCTAGGAAGGCTTATCATGTGGCCTCCTCGAGGAGGGGAGTCCACCTCCTCCTTCAAATATGTTCTCACTGGCACATCCTACCCCTCTACTACCCCTGTGTCCAGCTCCGTCTAGCACAAAGGAAACCAACCAAAACAACTGGCCCTAGGTTCTTAGTGGTAGTCACATATGGGAGGTTGCTACTTACCAAAGGTCACCAAGAACCCCAAAGTTGTGATCCCTAACACTCGTGTGGAACAATCCCACTAGTTCATGTCAGATCATGCAATCATATGTAAATTCATTGGTATTTGGCCCAAAGAAGCTGATATTTTTGGTTGGATCGAGCTTAACTGGAAACAAAAATCCCTATTTTATCTTCAGCTATGTGCAAAAGGTTTCTTCACGGTCATCTCTAAAGATGTAGATGATCAGAAGTGAATCCTGGACAACGACCCTTATTTCATGAATAATGGAGGTCTTTTTATGAGATACTAAGAACCTTGTTATAACCCAGAGAATGAAAAATTCTTAGTTGTCCTAATTTGGCTTAAGATGCATTTTCTACTAGAGGATATTTGGGAGCTCGATATCCTAGAATTAATTAGAAATTCCATAAGGGACTTTGTCCAAGTCTTTGAGATCACACTATGTAGAATATTTTTCTCGTATGCTTGGATCTGTGTGTATATGAACATTTCCCAGCTTCTCTTAGAGTTTGTGGAAATAGAATAGTAAGATGAGATCTAGTCACAGTTGCTGGACTACAATCATGCCCCGTTCAGGTGTAAGCTTTTGCATGAATAGAGACACTTATTCTAGGATTTCCTGCACCAAGCTCTAGCTCCAATAGCAACTTCCCCTTCAGACGACTTCTAGGAAGTTCAGCGACGATGTCCCCCAACAAGCAAAGCTTCCCCATCTTTTGTCCTGACAAAAACTTTACATGTAACTCCTAGTCGAGTGGGTCAACCATCGCAAACGACTCCTAGCTTCCCATCAAGGAGCAATCAGGTGACCTTTCTTGGCCCAACAGGAAACCGTTTTGCTGTCTTAGCACATCTATCAGATAAGTACATGAGGGATGCATCTAGAGTTGCACCCCCAACTCAATCAGTAATTAAAATAGAACAGGGTATAAACAACTCCAAAAGTAAACAACTGCGCAAATAGAAAACCCTAGAAGTATAAGCTAATAGTAAGGAAATTCAACAAGTACTCGCCCAGGTTTAGCAAGCTTTGAAACATGATGTGAAACTGGATCAGCTCAACTTGGACAAGCGATTAATGGTTGCGTATCACTGAAGTTGGGAAAAATATCGAACAATGATATCACTCATGATCACTTAGACCAATTCCACCAAATTTACAAGGACTAGAAGAAATGCCTACATGTACAAAACCTTCTCCTCAAATGAATCTTGTCAATAGGGAAGAAGATAAACCCATGTAACGGATAGAGCCTAGCTTGGGCACATGAAAGAGGGATAGAAGGCGAACCTATGAAGTCATACAGGAAGCAGGGGAAATCTTTATTAACTCAGGGAAAACTAATGTGTTGACAGTGTATTACCAATGGTCTCTCCCCTTCCCCCTCAATGAAGCTTCTATCATGAAATATAAAAGGACTCAAATCTAAATTAAATTTGAGGTACCTTAAATATCAAATCTAAACAGAGAAGCTAGATATAGAAACCCTACGGGAAACCAAAGTGATGCTGGAGAAGCTCAAGGAAATTGTTAGCAGAAGTTGGTCGGTGGAAAAGTGTATGGTTTGCATGCCAGGGGTAGTGCAGGGGGTCAAGATATCTTTTGGGACCCTTGATCTTTTTCCTTCGAGTAGTGGATCGCCAATCCCCACACTCTTGCAAGAAAATGTGAATGCATCGGCTCATCAAACAAGATCTAGTTGAATGGGGTCTATAGACCCATGTTAGCAGGGATGAAAATAGACTTTCTCAACAATATTTGATACCTCAAGGAACTTCTGGGGGAAACCAACTGATAGTGGATGGGACTTCAATCTTATCAAGGACTAGGGTGAGAAGAAGGGACGCATTCAGCACCTTGATTTGATCTCCTAGGATTTTCAAGCCATCATCCAAGATATGGGAATGGAAGACATTGACATCAAGAACAGATCCTTCACCTAGAACAATCAACATAGTGGTCAGTATCAAATAGGCTCAAAGCTTGATCATTTTCTTCTTTTAGATAATATCCTGTATGAGGACCTATTTCTTTAGGTAGAGATTCTCCTATGCCTTGGATTGAACCATTGGCCGATTTTTCTAGAGATTGAGCTACGCATGGCTCCCTAAAATCGATCGTTCTGTTTCAAATAATTGTGGATCGAAAAACAAGAATTCATGGCTAAAATGGAGGACTAGTGAAAGAAATAAGGGTAATTGGTTGCAACCCAATGGAAACATTTCAACTAAATTTGAAGGAAATAAAAGGGAAAATCAAAGAATGGAAAAAATGGACTTTGGTATTATTCACTGAGAAAAGAGGAGCTCGAAGACGAATTTCCATCTCTCCAATAGTAGATCATCTTAGAAGGGAGATCTAATGAAATCATAGCCCAGGAAGGTCAAATCTTAAATGAGTTAGAGCAATGGAGGAAACAAGAGGATATTTTGTGGAAACAAAGGTTGAGGGTTCAATGGCTCAGGGAGGGTGAGGAGAACATGAAAATTTTCCATCGGACCATGTTGAAACACAACCAATTCAATTGTATCTTCTCCCTTAACAGCTTAGACGACTGACAACTAATGTAACTTGAGGAAATTTATAAAGAACATATAGCTCATTTCCAAACCTTGTTCACCAAACCAGACATGGATAGGAGGGAAGAAATCTCCAGGATCTAGCAACATATTCCTAAATTAATAATGGAAAATCAAAACAAAGCTCTTATTTGAGAAATCTCCTTAACAGAAGTGGAGGAACTGGTAAATTATCTCCCGTCAAGTAAATTCCCAATACCAAGACACATTCACCTCCGAGTTCTTCAAGGTCATTTGGAAATTCCTTAGAAGAGAGATCCTAGAGCTAGTTAGGAAAATTTTTAAGGATGGAAAATTATGTTGAGGTTTAAAAACATTGGCGAATCTCACTAGTCCCTAATATGCAAATTATAAAATGTTTATTGATATATTTGTAAAATTATTCAAATTTATAATGATTTTATATATAGTCTCTATATAATGTTAGAAATGTTTCAGGTTAAATAATTTTATATTGTAAAATTTGGGCAAATCAATTTATAAAAAATGGAAATTGATGAATCTTTTTGTGGAAAAATCGTGCAAAATTAGCTCATTTGTGAATATTAGCCCCTAAAATTTTCCATGGAACTAGTATAGTAGTTTCTACACACTCAGTGGCTATTGTCAAGTCTGAATCCGAAATTCTTGACGCTCCTTCCTAAGAAGGGTGCGACACTGGACCTGAGTGGTTTTCATCCTATTGTGCTGTGTAATGTCATCTAGAAGATTCTCTCGCAAATCTTAATACATCGGCTCAAACTTCTATTAAAAATAATCATTGTTCTGGAGTACCCAGGCTTTGTAGAAGGACAGCAAATCATGGATGGGATCCTAGTAGCTCATGAGGTAGTACACTTTTTGACCTCTTCTCAAACCCTAGGTATGCTCCTTAAATTAGATCTTTCAAAAGCTTATGATCGGTTGAATTGGGATTATTCTTTGTCCACGCTTGTTGTGTTTAAGTTTCCCCCCTCTTGGATGAGGTGGATAGAGCCAATGATTAACCTCATTCTTCTCCATTTTGGTGAAGAGAGCGCCCTCTCAGACCTTTCGAGGCTCTAGGGTGCTAAGGAAAGGTGACCCCATTTCTCCATTCCTCTTTATCATTGTTGCAAAAGGTTTTGGAAGGCTAATTGAGACGATAGCTAAATCACGTAACCTCATGGATATCGGGATCTTGGAAGAAGCTCCTTCCCTCACCCATTAGAAATTTGTTGATGACAATATGCTCTATGGAAAACTCACCTTAAAAGAGGATAAGCATCTAGGATCTATCTTGGAGATTTTCCAGTAGGCTTTTGGTACATAGGTAAATGGAGAAAAATCAGATATATTATTTTTCAACACTCATCCTTGAGTGCAAACCCATCTAGCAAGAACTCTCGAATTCAAGATAGGCTCGCTCCCTAGCACCTTCCATGGAGTCCCTTTGGTGTGAAATTCTATGAAGGTATCCACCTAGAAGGACTTGTTGTCCCACATTGACAAAAAGCTCTCTAGTTGGTCCTTCAAGGTTTCGAACTTGGTAGGACGACTTTTTCTCTTGAGCGCAATCCTGTAGGCCATTCCCATCTATCAATTATCAACCCTTTCAGCCCTTAAGAGCATTTATAAGGATCTAATAGCCAAATTTAGAAAAATCCTCTGGGTTGGCTCATAGATTGGTCGCAAATGGGCCCTGGTGGCTTGGGACAAGTTATGCAAACCAAAGATCCATGGAGGCCTAGGGCTGAAAGATCCAAAGCTTTAATTTCAAGTCCTTAGTGCAAAGGTTTGGACACATTGGGTGAAAAGTTATTAAGAGGTACAAAATAAAATATGGGCCAACAAAAATAGGGTAGAAATTTGGTTGTAGCCACTACAGAACCATGAAACGTTACCAAATGGATTCTCGATCCGGAATCGAGCAAAGGCTCAACAGGGCATCATACGATATCATGGGTTATGAGAAGTCAGGAATGGACATAGGGTCAAATTTTGGGATGAAATCTGGATGGAGAACCCTAGATTTGATCAAAACCTTGATCTTGATGATCTATAATTATTCACCTCGCAGTTGGGCATGGATTGTGTCAAGAACTTCTGGAGAGATTCCCCCTTTGGGGAAAATGGAGAGAGTGGAAACCTTCAATCAATTTGTCGGTCCACAATACCCCTTTGGACGAGGAAGAACTCACTTTCATCCTCTAACCTATTCTTAATAATTATGAACCTAATCAATTGAGATGGGGTCATTGATCGGCAAGAATGTTCACCCTTAAGGAAGACTACTCAATTTTATCTTCATCAGGTGATTAGGAACTGGACCCGCTGTGGAAAAGGATTTGGTACTCAAGATTATTTCCAAAAGTCACATTCTTCTTATGGTTAATGAGTCATGGCAAGTTACTCACGTGAGATAAAATCCAGAAGAAAGGCTTCACAGGCCTGTCCTAATGCCCTTTATGCTACAACGAGGAGGAAACAACTAACCACCTTTTAAACTTTTTCCCCAAGGCATTGGAAATATACGACCAACGTGAAGTGGTATTCAGTGAATCTATCTAGTCAGCCAAAAATTTATCAGAATCCTTGGAAGAGAGAAGATGGAATCTCTTCAAAAACCCCATTGTTAATAGTGCATGGTGCCTCTAACAAGGTTTTGTCCTTTCAAATATATGGGGAGCTAGAAACATAGCAGTTTTCAACTCATAAGCCTTTCACGCCTTAAATGTATGGAACATCGTCCTTCAGAACATCAAATAAAATATAGCTATCTCACATTGAACTGAGGATGACTAGAAAGCAAAGGGGTTTGAATGCACCATTTTTGCAAATCTTGATCTCCATAGGTAATCCATGGATTGTGAGCCGTGTTTCTGGCCCCCGATGCAAGTTACTTCGTCTAAAGTGTTCACATGTTATCCTTTTGGTTTCCTCAAAATCACCATTAATGGGGCCTCGAAGGGCAACCCAGGGCCGACTAGCCTTAGGGGGATAATTCGCAATGACATGAGGCAAGTAGTCAACATCTATGCAATATCATGTGGCAGTACCACTAAAAATGTGGAGGAGTATATGGCCTTGGAAAGGGGACTCCACATAGCTACGGATATGGGGGTCTCCAAGCTTCAAGTCACAAGAAACTCTCAGATAAAAATAACTATGCTTCAAAGCCTTATCAATGGATATTCCTTGGAGAAAGTCATCAAAATATGGTGGTTTAAGCTAATAGGTGATCATAGCCATTCCTGGCTCTCCTCCTTTGATTATGTAATCACAGAAAATTTTGACTGGGAAGGAAATAAGGAAATGAATAATCTAGTTAATTGGGGTAGTGATCACTAGGGCTAAGGTCTTCTACAAGATTGGTCCCCCCTGGAGCAGAGTACCCAGCTAACTAATCTATATCAGATATTGGAAGAGGAGGAAGTATGACCAATTCGGGTGAGAACACAGGACCGTGAGGCTCCTCGTGGACCATGTCAGTAATCATGTGGCAAGTAGAAGGGGGACTGGCCCCTCAATCAATTTTTAAATAAAGGATTTATTATTTATTTATTTTTATTATTATATTATAAATTTCACTTAATCAAAAATATTGTTTGTTGCTCTAAAAAATTCAATACTTTTGTATTTACCAAATAGAATAAATATTTTATATTTATTATTTTTAAAATTTTCAATGACATTATAATATTTTTTAGTATTATTTATTATACATTTACTTAACCATAAAATCCATTTTTTAATACACATCATCTTCTATAATTATGAAAATCGAGCATCAAAAATCTTTCCAATTAATTATTTATTTTAGCTAAATCATTTTTATTTTTTATGAAAAAAATAAAAAAAATTAACAATTCCTTATTATAAACAATATTGAATAATAATACTTTAATACTATCCCAAATTTTGAAAATTATAAATACATTGGAGATGCCTGTACACACTTTCGCATTTTTAGCCATATTAGAAATTAACAATTATGAAAATAGATTAGCATCACCCCTGATTGAAACCAAAAATTACATCATCAATATACATAAATTGGAAATTTAATATCAACCATCATTTTATTTATATAACATTGATATGAAACATGTAATCAATTTTTACAATTATGAAAATAAATTATCATCACCCCTTATTGAAACCAAAAATTACATCATCAATATACTTAAATTGGAAATTTAATATAAACCATCATTTTATTTATATAACATTGATATAAAACACGTAATCAATTTTTATTTTTATTATTTAATTTTAGGTATATGTAGTCGTTCGACCCTTGACAGTGAATAGGTTGGGTAAATTTTTTTTATATATATTTCCATTATATTGCATGTGTTTGCAATATCTAGTGGTTGGTACTAAAATCCAACGAGTCTATTTAAGAGCGCCCATAAAGGGTTTTTTTAGAGTATTTAATTAATTATATAGTCACGTGCGGTTATTTTGAGTTCTTAGAGTTATTATTTGTCCAAATGACTTCGGGAAGAAGGTACATTATGAAGATTCAAAGATAAATGTAAATATAGGGGTTTGATGCTCTGTCTACTTGTATTTGATGTTCAAAATTTTTTATGTTCATTTTGGAGGTCTATGAGCATGTTGCGAGGTTTTTCTCATACATGTAGTAAACAAGTTTTAAGGAGTTTGAATGACCAGAGTAAAGAAAGTTAAATAGGAGCATGAAAAATAGTATGAAATCTAATAAGAGTATTTTTTTTTGTTAGTAACAGTGACTATGACAGCAATATTGATCGTAGGTTGTAGTGACAATGATTGTGCCAGTGATAATATATGCAGGTTGTTATGATGACAATATATTGCATATTATGATATTTATTCTAATTCAATAATATGTGATAATCGTGGATCCAATTTGAAATGAGATGAAATAATGATCCACAAGGAAGTTGAAGAAGGAGGTTAGAGCCTCAATGAGGTTGTAGCCTACTACAAATGGCAACATCCAATTTTGAGTGTAGTTGACTCTAGAATTGAATATTAGGAATAATAAGATTGTTGGTTTTCTCTTGTATGGGTTTCCACCTAAAAATTTGTTTCTCCTTATGATTTGATAACTTCTTGTGTTGTAGATTGCTTCTTGATATTTTACTAATATGATGATGCATTGATATAGTTGATGATATAATGCTTATTGTTCATTGTTATATGGTCTTTTTATTAAGAAAAGGTGTAAACTTGTAAAATTGATCTCACATTGATTGACCCTTCCTCTTAGTGTGACCTTTGGGCCAAAAAATGGTATCAAAGTTGAAAGTCTTTAGCTCCAAACACACTAAGGTCACAATGGGGGGATAGTATTGGATGAATGAAAGTCAGTGCTCCTCGCATGTTTCATGACATGTGCCTAACCACCTCGAGAGGATCCGTTAACTTTGGCGATGTGTCCATTTACTAACACTTGTGAGTTTTTGTCTTATGGCAACCATGATTCCAACCACACCCTACTCCTCTTGCATGCAATTCAAATTCTTAATATAATCAAGATTTTTTCTTGGTTTTCAAAAAACCCTACTTTTTCTCAAGTTTCAATGCTACATATAAATGAAGTTTTTCTTTGATGAATTATCTTAGGAATAACCTCACTAAGAATGTGGCTAGGGGAAATGTCTTTCTTTCCTCTTCCAATATTACTTCTTTCTGAGTTTGGCTTGGTCTTGCCAAAGATATTTATAGCAAGATTATGGCATTCAAGCTAGCTTTCATTCTAGCTCTTCAAAAGACGATCACACAACTTCAATTTTTTGGTAATTCCATTCTAGTTTTTCAATGCATAAAAGGCGATTGTATGCTCAAGGACTTCTTATTTAAACCATAGTTTTAGGAAATTAGGAATTCACTATGAAATTTCTCTCAGATCTCTTTTGTTCATTTATAGAGAGACCAAAACACTAAAGTTGAGAATTTGTCTGAGTTATTGTTGGAGTTGAAAGAACTATAACCTAGGGGATCTTTGAATCTAAATAAGGATAGTTTTTTTTCTCTTTCATGAATCCTGAATTTAAATTCCTTATTATTTCACATGCTTTGGCTATATGTTTGTTTAAACATATTTGTTGTTAGAAATTTTGGGTATATGTATTAAATTTTGTGATTCTAGAGAAAGCACAATTTATGAATATTTAGAACTATGTTCACATAAAGCGCTTGATGTCAAAATATAAGATAGATATTCTATCTAAATGCAATATCTTAAGAATATTATTTTAGAATGGGTGTATAGCCTCTTACATAAATTATTTTTATCGAGGTATCAAATACCTATTATTATATACCTATATATTGTTGTTACCTTTCTAAAATAGCTTTATTTTTATTCAAAACAATGATAATCATATAATGGAAGGAACTTAGCTCAAGTGGTATGGGACACGTTTGGTGTTCCCAACTACGTAGGCTCAAGTCTCCAAGGTGGCCCTAGAGGCATTTATGAAATTGTTGTAAAATAATGGTAGAAGATGAAGTTACATGAAAAAGAAGAAGAAGGAAACAATCATAATCTACAATTTTATTTAGTTTTTTTGTTTCAGTAACAACTTGCTATAGAAAATCAATAGTTGAAGAAAATTACTCTGCAAATGACATTACCCTGATCCCTATGTCATCTTCCTTCTCTACACCCTCTGAAGTCATCCTTGCACCCTGACATCATTGCCAGTCTGAGAAGGCTTACGATGAGTGGATCCCCCTCCTTCAAATATGTTCTCACCGGTACATTGTGCCCCTCTACTGCCCTTGTGTCCAACTCTGGCCAGCATAAAGGAAACCAACTAGAATAATCATCCCTAGGTTCCCAGTGGCAGTTGTGTATGAGACATCGTTACTTACCAAAGGTGACCAAGAAAGCTAAAGTGGTGATCCCCAACAGGTGTCTGGAACAATCCTACGAGTTCATGTAGGATCATGAAATCATATGTAAATTCATTGGTACTTGGCCTAGAGACACTGATATTCTAGGTTGGATCCAACTTAAGTGGAAACCAAAAGCCCTATTTTATCTTCAACTACATGAAAAAGGTTTGTTCAGAGTCATCTTTAATGATCTAGAAGATCGGAAGTGAATCCTGGACAATGGCACTTATTTCATGAATAATGGAAATATTTTTATGAGACACTTGGAACCTTGTTATAACCAAGAGAAGGAATAATTATTAGCTATTCTAAAATGGGTTCAGATGTATTCTCTCCTAGAGGAGGTTTTGGAGCTCGATATCCTCAAATTAATTAAAAATTATATAAGATACTTTGTCTAAGTCTCTGAGATCACACTACACAGAATATTTTCCTCGTATGCTTGAATTTGTGTGTATATGAACATTTCCCATCCTCTCCTATAATTTGTGGAAATAGAATAACAAGATGAGATCTGGTCCCAACCATTGGACTATGAGCACATCTCATTCAGATGTAGGCTTTGGAATGAATATAAAAACTTATTCCAGGATTGCCCACAGCAAGCCCCAGCTCTAGTAGTAACTCCCCCCTCGAATGACTTCCAGGAAGTTCAGCAAGGACTTCCCCCAATAAGAAAATCTTCCCCATATTCCATCCTGACAAACACTTCGCATGCAATTCCCAGTTGAGTGGTTGAACCATTGCAAACGACCCCTAGCTGCCCCTCAAGAAGTAATCAAGCGACCTTTCTTGGCCCAACAGGAAACTGTTTTTCTATCTTAGTAGATCTACTAGATCGGGACATGAAGGCTGCATTTGGAGTTGCACCCACAAATCAAGCATCAATTGAAATAGAATAAGGTGTAAACAACTCCAAAAGCAAACAACCAAACAAATAGAAAACCCCAAAGGTCTAAGGCAACAATAACGAAATTCAGCAAGTCCTCGCCTAGGCTTGGAAAGCTTTGAAACACGATGTGAAACTGGATCAGCTCAACTTGGATGAGCGAGTAATGGTTGCCTATCTCCAAAGTTGGGAAAAATATGGAACAACGGATATCACTCAAGATCATCTTGACCAATTCCACCAAAACTACAAGGGCTGGGAGAAATTCCAAGCTCTGGTGAAACCTTTTCCTCAAATGACTCTTGTCATCAGGAAAGAAGTTACACCCATGCAACAGATAGAGCCTAGCTTGCGCGTCCGGAAGAGGGGCAGAAGGCTAACCTGTGATGTCATACGAGAAGCAGGAGAAATATTTATTAACTCAGGAAAAACTAATGTCCTGATAGAGTATTACCAACGGTCTCTCCCCTCCCCCCTCAATGAAGTTTTTATCATGTAATATAAGAGGCTTCAAATCTAAAGTAAATTTGAGGTACCTTAAATATTGAATCCAAGTAGAGAAACCAGATCTAGTAATCCTATCGGAAACAAAAGTGATGCAAGAGAAACTGAAAGAAATTATTAGCAAAATCTGGTCAGTGCCAAGGGTAGTTCAGTGGGTCTGGATATCTTGTGGGACCCTTGATCTATTTCCTTCCAACAATAGATCTCCAATCCCCACACTCTTTCAGGAAAATTTTAATGAATTGGTTGATCAAACAAGATCTGGTTGATTGGGGTCTACAGACCCACGTTACCAAGGATGAAAGCAGGTGTCATGCGGAAAGAGTTATTTTTGCAGACAAACCTAACCTCCCTAGGAGTCTAAGACTCTCTAGTGACAAACAAACCAAACAAGAGCAATCCTTCTCTAAACACACGTTATTCTATGAGAGATCAAGTGTTTTCCGATCTTACCTTAGCTCCAACGCTTGTTGTAGCAGTCCAGCCTTGCTGATCCAGATGAGCTCCTCCTTCACTTTAAGACCTGCATACACTAACAAGGCAAACGATTACATAACACCTGAATATTTCATAAAACAAAGCATATTCATCACATAGACCAAGGAGTACATGAAATAATTCATTAACAACAAATCATTGAGAAGAATGGACTTATTTGTATTAAGGAAACAAAAAAGGAACCATTACAACCTGAGCCTTGGTGTTGTGCAAGCTCCTCCCAGGGTCCAGCAAGAGATTTCCTCTACTTTGACAAGCTCACCCACTTCCAATATGGCAACAAGAAAGGATGGTAATCTCTCCTCACAAGTTAACAATGGAAGTCCTAATTCCAGCAGCATTTACCCTTTGGAATGTTCAGCTTTCAACCTCCCCTCCTCTGGCCCAATGCCTGTATTTATAGTGTTCTAGAGGAAGTTATTCAGTTCCAACATCAATGGGATACTCCCTCTTTTGGATGGGGTAGCTCCTCTCTTGATGGGATAAGTTCCTCTATCATAGGGATGCATGAACCATCTGGAGGCGCTCAATACACGTCAAACACTCTTCTAGAAGGCTCTAGAAGTGACCACAAGTAACTTTTTAAAGATGAAACTCGCGCCTTTTGACCTTTACAGGGGTACGCACCCATCCTTTGGCTTACAGAGCGTACAAGTACGCAGGTACAGTGTGTTCGGAGTGCGTACACGCAGGAAAGGTAGAGAGAACCTGCGTACCCAGAGATAAACATGTTTTTAACTGACTTTCTCTCTTTTTGAAGTTTGACATGAAGAGTAGAGGTATGAGGCTTGACAATGAGGATAATATGACTATTGATGGAGCCATATTAACTGCAGATAGTCATGGTGACAAATTTCAGTGTAACAGCAGGTTTTCTCCATAATCTTTGATACCTCAAGAAGCTTATGGAGGAAACCAACTAAACAATGGCTGGGGACTTCAATCTTATCAAGAACTTGGGTGAGAATAAAGGCAACATTTGGCACCTGGATGAGATCCCTTAGGATTTTCAAGCCACCATCCAAGATATGGAAATGAAAGAAATTGACTTCAAGAACAACTCCTTCACCTAGAACAATCAGTGCAATGGTAAGTATCAAATACCCATAAAACTCTATCACTTTGTTCTTTCAAATAATATCCTCCACCAAGACCTATTTTTTTAGGCTGATATTCTCATGTGCCTTGGATCGAACCATTGGTTGATTTGTCTAGATATTGATCTATGCATGGGTCCCCGGAATCGACCATTCCATTTTTAAGCTTTCTTGCTCGAAAACCCATAATTCTGGGATAAAATGGAGGACTAGTGGAAAACAATAAGGGTAACTAGTCACAACCCAATGGAAAAGTTTTAACTAAAGTTGAAGGAAATAAAAGGAAAAATCAAAGAATGGAAAAAAATGGACTTTGGAAATATTCACTCGGAAAAGAGTAGACTCGAAGACGAAATGTCATCTCTCTAGTAGCTCGTCATCTTAGAAGGGAGATCTGTTGACCTCATAGGCCAGGAAGGTCATCCCTTAAATGACCTAGAGAAGCGGAGGAAATAAGATATTTTGTGGAAACAAAAGTCTAGAGTTTAGTGGCTTAGGGAGCGTGAGCAGAACATGAAATATTTCGACCGGACCATGTTGAAACACCGCTAGTTCAACTATATCTTCTCCCATAATAGCTTAGACGACTGATAGCTAGTGTAACATGAGGAATTTCTAATGAACGGATAACTCATTTCCAAACCTTGTTCACCAAACCAGACATGGACAAGAGGGAGGCAATCTCTAGGATCTAGCAACATATTCCTAAATTAATTTGGAAAATCAAAATGAAGCTCTTATGTGAGAAATCTCCTTAGCAGAAGTGGAGGAAATGGTAAATTCTTTCCCATCAAGTAAATTCCCAAGTGTAGGATGGATTCACCTCTGAGTTCTTTAAAGCCAATACAAAATTCTTGTGAAGAGAGATTCTAGAAGTAGTATAGTATTTCCAACACACATTGTGGCTATGGTTAGGTGTGATTGTGACATTCTTGACACTCCTTCTTAAAAAGGGTGTGGCACTGGACTCAAGTTGTTTTTCTCCTATTGCGTTGTGCAATGTCATCTACAAGATTCTCTTAGGAATATTAGTACATCAGATCAAACCTCTGTTAAAAGTAATCATTATTTCGGAGAATTTAGGCTTTGTAGAAGAACAACAAATCATGGACAGGATACTGGTAGTGCACGAGGTAGTACACTTGCTAATATCTTATTGAACCCCAGGTATACTCATTAAATTAGATCTTTCAAAAGCTTATCATTGGTTGAATTGGGATTATAATTTATCCATGCTTGTTACATTTGGGTTTTCCCCCACTTGGATTAGGTGGATCCAGTCAATGGTTTTGACCTCGTTTTTCTCCATTTTGGTAAATGGAGTGCCCTCTCGGACCCTTCAAGGATGAAGAGGCCTATTGAAAAGTGACCCCATTTCTCCATTCCTATTTATCATTTTTGAAGAAGGTTTTCGAAGGTTAATCAAGATGACAATGAAATCACATAGCCTCACGGATAACAGGATCTCGCAATAAGATCCTCCTCTCACCCACAAACAATTTTTTGATGACAATATTCTCTATGGTAAGTCCACCTCAAAAGAGGCTAAGCATCTAGGATCTGTCTTGGAGTTTTTCCAACAGGCTTCTGGTACCTAGGATAAAGATGATAAATCAAATATATTATTTTTCAACACTCATCCTCAAGTGCAAACCCATCTGGAAAGAACTCGCAAATTCAGGATAGGTTCGCTCCCTAGCACCTACCTTGGATTCCCTTTGGTGTGAAATTCGATGAAGGTCTCCCACTAGAAGCAATTATTATCCCACATTGATAAAAAGCTCTCTAGTTGGACCTTCAGGGTTTTGATCTTGGCAGGTTGACTTTTTCTCTTGAGGGAAGTCTTGCAGGCCATTCCCATCTAGCAATTATTAGCCGTTTTGGGCCCTAAGAGAATTTATAAGGAGGTAACTGCCAAATTTAGAAAATTACTCTGGGCTGGCCCATAGATCGGTCGCAAATGGGCCATAGTGGCTTGCGATAGGTTATGTAAACAAAAGATCCATGGAGGCCTAGGGCTGAAAGATCTAGAGCTATTATGTCAAGTCCTTGGTGCAAAGGTTTGGTGATGTTGGGTGCAAGGCTGTTAGGAGATATGGAAGCGAATATGGGCCACCAAATATAGCGTAGAAGGTTGTTAGGACCCACTACAAAACCATCAAAACCTACTAAATAGATCCTCAATTTGGAACTGAGGAAAAACTCAGCAGGACATCATACGAGATCATGGGTTATGGGAACTCAGGAATGGATGTAGGGCTAAATTTTGGGATGAGAGAGGGATGAAAAACCCTATATTGGGTCGAAACCCTAATCTCATCAATCTCTAGGTATTCACCTCTTAGTTGGGCATGAATCGTGATAAGGACTTCTGGAGAGCCTCTCCCCTTGGGGAAAAATGGAGAGAGTGGAAATATTCAATTAATTTGTTGGTCCATAATCCACCTCTAGACTAGGAAGCATTCATATTAATCCTCTAACACTGACTTATTCTTAATATTATAAAAACTGATAAATTGAGATGGGGTCATCAATCGACAGGAATGTTCACCCTCAAGGAAGACTACTCAATTTTATCTTCATCAGTTGATCAAGAACTAGACCCACTGTGGAAAATGATTTGGTACTCAAGGTTATGGCCAAAAGTTGCGTTTTTCCTATGGTTAACGAGTCATGGCAATCAAATCACGTGGGATAAAATCTAGAAAAAGGGCTTCATGGGCCCATCCTTATGCCATCTATGCTACAATGAAGGGGAAACAACTAACCACCTTTTAAACTTCTACCCCAAGGTAGTGGAAATATATGACCAACGTCAAGTGATATTCAGTGCATCTGATCGATTAGCCAAAAATTTATGAGAATCCTTGGAAGACTGAATATGGAATCTCTTCAAAAACCCCATTGTTAATAGAGGCTAGTGCCTCTCACAGGTTTTTCTCCTCTGGAATATATGGAAAGCTAGAAACATAACAATTTTCAACTCATAAATCTTTCAGGCCTTAAATGTACGGAAAATCACCCTTCAGAACATCAACGAAACTCTGGCTATCTCACATTGGACTGAGGATGACTAGAAAGCAGAGGGGCGTGAGTGCACCTTTTTTGTGAACCTTGATCTTCACATAGAATCCATGGATTGTGAGCCATGTTGCCACCCCCCTACGCAAGTTACTTCATCTGGAGTGTTCATATATCATCCTCTGGGTTTCCGTAAACTCAAATTTGATTGGGCCTCAAAGGGAAACCCAGTGTCGAATGGCCTCAGGTGGCTAATTTGCAATGACATGGGGCAAGTAGTCAAGTTCTATGCAACATCATGTGGCAGTACCACTAACAATGTTGCGCAATATATGGCCTTGCAAAGGGAACTCCACGTAGCTACAGATATGGGGCTGTCCAAGCTTCAAGTCACAAGAGACTCTCAAATAGCAATAACTATGCTTCAAAGCCTTACTAACGGATCTTCCCTAGAGAAAGTCATCAAAAGATGGTAGGTGGCTAATTCACAATGACACAGGGCTAGTAGTCAAGTTGTATGCAACATCATGTGGTAGTACCACTAACAATGTGGCAGAGTATATGGCCTTAGAAATGGGACTCCACGTAGCTACAGATATGGGGGTCTCCAAGCTTCAAGTCACAAGAGACTCTTATATAGAAATAAATATGCTTCAAAGCCTTACTAATGGATATTCCCTGGAGAAAGTCATCACAAGATGGCGGTTGGAGCTAATAGGCGAGCATATCCATTCTCGTCTTTCCTCCTTTGATTATATAATCACAGAACATATTGAACGAGAAGGAAATAAGGAAGTGAATAATCTAGTTAATTGGGGTAGTGATCACGAGGGCCAAGATCTTCTACAAGACTAATCACCCCTAGAGTAGAGTACCCACCTAACCAATCTATGTCGGAGAGTGGAAGAGAAAGAGGTTTCCTCGATTGGGGTGAGATCCCAAGACCGTGAGGCTCCTCGTGGCCCATGTCAGTAGTCATGCGACAAGTGGAAGGGGGGTCGACCCCTCAGTCCCCTCACCTCATTAAGGAATCAGAGGTGAGTAATGCCAATCGCGCGAAATAGCCCAACATTTTGTCGAGTGTGGGAGGAGATGTTCTAAGGAAACGGACAAGTAATTTGAATGACAATCATGTTGTGGTGGTGGTTCAACTTTGTATGTCTGATTCATTTTATGCGCACCAGTGAAGGAAAACGAGTTTGGCCTTTTGGTTTTGGAGGAATTGGAAGTGTTTTCTCTCTGGGTTCGAGCGAGGCTTTCTAGTCTTGTGCCTATCCCTGGAAGGGTTCCCTGAGATTTTATGATCTAGCATAGTGTGGATTGATGTAACAATAACCACCTAAATTTTTTGGTTCAATTTGAATTTGGAAGGTGCGAAACTCTGGTTCTTTGGTGGGTGTAGAAAGTGGGTGCATAGACAAAGTCTCTGGTGGCCTAAGTGGAGCCATAATGTGTGGCTCTTGTGGTTTTCAGTACATACCATGGGAAGGAGAACCACTCTCCTACAATTCACTAGGATTGAGTGTCGAAGTATTCAACGAGAAGGGTTTTGATGTTCTTTGGTTAGAGTGGGGTTCATCTAGACCACTCTGAGCCTAGAATTGAACCACCTTGGTGCTCTATCAAAACACTTCCATGGTGGAATCATTTGGTGGAGAGGAAAAGGGTGGTGCGAAGCAAGGAGCTGCTTTGAGAGAGGTATTGGTGGTTCACATTCTTGCTCAGGTGATAGGAGGGTTTGGATTTCGGAGAGGAGAAAGTGGTGATTCACAGCCAAGCTCACTTGGTTAGTGGGTGGTTGCTTTGACTTTCTTGTTTGTATTGACTATTGTGGTATCGCAAACCCCATCAGGATGAGGCCATCCCCACAACGTGGTCAGCCATCACTGCCTACAAAGCATAACCTGGCGAGATGTGGAGACTCAAAATTGGCCATCCTACCAGTGAATTCAAGGCAAGAGGGCACTCGGTCGAGTTGGGAAGGCAAGGTTGTTGGGCATTCCGGGCGGCCGACTACTAGTGCACGAGGGGGATGCAGAGGTGTCCAACAATCGACGAGGAAAGGCAGGTGACCTCCACAAGCTCAGAGACAAGGAGGAACAAAGCATAGTGCAAAGAGGAACCATGGGTCTAGCAACCATTTTGAAACCGACCCACAGTAAATTCAACATTGTTTCCTGGAAAATTGTCGAGAATTAATCCACCCTTTACTAGATCGGGTGGAAATAGCTAAGAGAATCAGAGATGAGGAACATTTAGAGCTAGTAGCCACCTTAGACAGAATGCACCACTACCAGTGCTAGGTTCGCGAGCAAGTGGTGGTGGTGGTTTCGCGTGGCCAAAATATGCTCTCAAAAAAGGTGGAAAAGTTGGAGTCATAGATGGTTCAATTCAAAGGGAATGTCAAATGCACCTTTCGCCCACTGCCTCTTCCAGGAACAACCTCGGATAGCCCAACTTCCATCACGTCTTATGAATAAGATGATCGGAGGTGCCCCCTTGGTATTACTTTTTTTTGGAGTCAATAACCCTGTCGGTCTTGGACTATGTCTCTAACACCCTTTTTCTATTTTTATCACGTCTTTTATACGGTGGTCAACAAACTTGATCGGTGTGAGACCACCTGTTTTTTTAAACTTCAAATATATATATTTTATGCTAGTTAAATAAAATATTGATTTACATAAAAAAAATTATCTACAATTTT
>APFE031165627.1:87262-100371 GCA_000404065.3 Pinus taeda | reverse complement strand
TATGCAGTTTAGCACCGAATCATATCTTATTTTGAAAACATTTTTGTATATACAGTTTAATATTTGTAAATATATTTAAAATAGAATTATCATATTAAGTTAAGAGAAGCATTCCAACCCACTAAAAAAGGCAAGAAGCTTGTTTATTTACGGTGCCATTTCCTCTCAGCCTTTCGCCAGAAAAAGGTGATGCACATGATAGAGAAAGGGGAAGCCAGAAAAAACAATGAACTAAAGCCTTCACATGATTGTAAAGACTTGCATACATCTGGCACTTTATGATGGGAACGTACATGGATACTGTAGAGGCCACTTTTCTAAAAGAAAGTGCGTTTTTCTTTTTTAAGTGAAAACGGACATGGAATAGACACGTGGAAGATATTTCAAAAGTGTAGTGGTTGCTTGGCATCATTAAAATATAAAGTAATATGAGTGGAGCCAGTAGTGGGTTAAAGTGACGTCATTAAAGGACATGAGGTTTACCATCAAACCGGACCTTCTTTGGTAAAAAATAAGTCGGTGAGACATCCACCATGAAAGTGTGTAGAGAAGCTGTGCTAAGCCAGATGACTTAGGGCATAAATTAAAATATAGGTTTTGTTTTAGTAGTTGTTTATAATGAGATTTTTTTGAAAGTTTTTTTTAGTTTTTTCTGGTCAAAATCCGGTAGCAATTGATTGGAATCGCAAGTTTGATAGTTAGTTTCTGCACAATCAAAGTGTCTCAGGGGTTCTTCAGAGTGCTGAATCTAAATATACAGTTAAAAAACCACTTTAACTGCAACAAATCAAAATTTAACCTCAATTTCTTCTACCGAATTCAGTCACCAAAATTTCCAAAAAATCACATTATAAACAACTCCTTTGTTTTAGGGTTTTCTGTCATAAGTCCATACGAAATATAGAAACGCAATCCAATGACGAAGGCCATGAGAATGAGACGTCGACATCACTACCAGACATATGTCCATGCATAAACGCTCTCATTTGTCAAATCACACTTCGCTTTATCTATATTGCTTACAGATTGCTCTCAGGCATTACATAACAGTATAAACACGATAGGACTGAGATATGATAGGTAAGGATGAGAGATTCTATAATTGTAAATGTTTTCAGAAAGAGGTCTGCAGTGAGTATAGTTGTATTATATTTATGAATTTTAGGTTTTAGCAATTCAACCACATTGTAGGTCTTTTTAAGGTCTAGGTTTTTTAAGGTCTATTGTGTGCAATATGCTGGTTATCCATGACCATGAATCGCATGGAAGGCCAGGCAAGAGACCCGGAATCGATATTGGTGTGGGTCAGAATATGGACATTGCAGTTTCCGATGTGAAAGAAGAGGATGACCAGCTTCTCCGGGAAGAAATGATAGGCTGTGATCATCTGTCATTGTCGTCCCTAACGGCTAATTGCTGCGTTCAAAGCGACTCGGCTTTCTGCATGACGAGCAGCACCTCTCGGCTCTCGGGCCCCGAGACATGTGACCTCATCGTTGCCTGCAAATGCATGAGAGGTCGGGAAAGGGGAAGCCATGGCGATCACCTTGGATATCTTTTGGAGGCCTCTGATGAGGAGCTTGGAATACCCACTGAAATTCGTGATGTGGGTGCTTGTGAAACTTATGGATGGTTTAGTGATTTGCAGAGCTTGGATGCTGCCCATGCCTTGAATGGTGGTGTTGAGAATTCTGTTTGTATTGAAGAAGTTGGAGATTTGGAAGTTTGGGAAATAGGAGCTGCAGGAAAGTGTGATGTTTATGGGTTTGGATTGACAAGTCAGAGCGATGAAATCAACTGCATTTTCAGAGATTTGGGGCAGGGTAGATCCGTTCAGACAATAGAGTAATGCTTCCAAGGGCTCACTTTGTATCCATGTCTGGTTTTCCAGTAGAGTTTCACTATTTAATGCGTTCATATGATTGAGTTTCAATGTTTTTTGTAGAAGGCCCAGCTCCAGCAATAGAAAATTATCATCGCACAGGTTTTGCCCAAAACTAAGTTTGGTTTCTCCAATAACTAAGATTTATATTATTTTCTTTCATATAAACCACGGCCATTACGGGTCTAACAGAAATCCATAGACCAACGACCACTCACCATAATCAACAGGTATGCTTGAAGTACTAATCTCGGTTGATAAGGGGGGCGATCTTGCGATAACTAATTTTACGATAATGGATTTTGTAATTGTTTTTATAAATCGTTCTCTATGTTAATAGATTTTTGTTTGAAACAGAGATTTCAACTTTTCATCAAGCACTGAGTAGTTGAGTTGTAATCAAATTTTAGAATATTTAAGTTAATTGAGAAAATGTTTTAGTAATATAGTTTTACTATAAAACCTGAATTATGATAAGTTTTTCAGAAATTTTATCAAATTTATAATCAGAAATAAAGTTTTTTTACTATAAACAATTTTATAGTAATTTTTATAAGGCCCTCAAGTGTCTTCTTTTTAAGTCATATTTTAAGGGTAGAAATTCACATTATCAGGAAACTATCCGCCATCAAACTCTGTCAACACAACGGCTGTAAATTATGCTGGAAAATAGGATGGTGTCTTCAAATTGGTCCATATCGATGGAATTATCATTTTAGCAATGGATCACGGCATCTTCATCTTTTTTAAATTTTAGCAATGGATCACGGCATCTTCATCTTTTTTAAATTCACTAGATTAAAAGGAAGTTAATCAATTATATTTCTTTGCTTTAAAACATATAATTATCAAATTCAAATTCATTTCAATTGTTATTTTTTTATTTTAAAAAATATAATGTGTATGTGTATAAATTAAATACCACTAGATAATTTAAATAATCTTATATATATATATATAAATACGTAACAAATTTTTTAATTAAAGAATTTAATTTTATTTTACTATATTCTTAATTTGTAATTAGGATTTATTGCAATATTATGGGCCAATATCATTTTATCAATAATGCTTGCCCAAAAAACCATGACACATTTCATATCGCACTTGTTCACGTGACATTTTTTAAAATTAATCAATTTGATTAAAAGACAAAAAACACATAACTAATTTGTGTGTGCTACTAAGAATATTCTAGAATATTTCATGGAAGGTTAAATCCCTACCATCCACCTAATAATTATTAAGCTAAGTGTTTCTATTTTGGAATAGGGCTTCTCAAATTTTATTATAATTATCAATAATTATTAGGTGGATAGTAGAGATTTAATTATTCTAGAAGAAAGAACTTGAGAGGGCAGACATGTTTACATAGATTACACATAAAAAAATAATTATCTATTACACTCGTGCATTCAATTACAATACAATTATATAGTTGAACTTCGATACAACTACTTCTAACCTTAAAGATAGGAGTGGAGAAAATCTCTAAACTATCTCCTACAAATCTCAAACGAATTCCAAACTCAACATGGAAGCCTTAGAATCATTATTTCCAATTCTCTCCCTTGGTGCTTACATGGCAAACATAGAAAAACAAACATTACAACAATATGAATGATTTCTTTCCGACTGATCTTCATTAGAACACACATCCACTCTCGAATCTCGTAAACATTGCTCTTCCTTCACCACCTCATCTTTGACTTGTCACTTGACCTCCATTTAAAACATAACTGCCTCTAACCATTGTTGACGAACTTGCAAGATCAACAATATTGACATCTCATCTCGTTGAGGCTTCCATGATAAGAGTTACAAGTAATGAACCCTCCTATAGAGCAACCACCATCTGTTGGATATTTCACTTTCATGGAAAACATAGAAAAACACACATTACAACAATAAGAATGATTTATATCTCACTAGTCTTCACCAACACTCACATCCACTTTGGAATCTCGCAAACACTGCTCTTTTTTCACCACCTCATTTTTGAGTTGTCACTTGATCTCCGTTTAAAGTGTAACTGCCTCTAACCATTATTGACGAACTTGCAAGGTCATTAATATTGACATATCATCTCATCGAGGCTTCCATGATAAGAGTTGTCAAGTAATGAACCCATATATTGATTATTTCACTTTCAGCTATGCTTTAGTTGCAATGATGGGGGTGTGGATACTGAATGTGATCAAAAGTTGATCAAACAACTTGACCTTACTAACGCACAAGAATTGATGTTCCTAAAATCGAGGCTTCAAGTTTAAGAACCACTAATCTTTATTACAACTAGACTTAAAAGAAATTCAAAACTACTTAACTAACAAAAATTTGCAAGAACAATTTCATGAAAGTATCTATTTCCATCTGAGAAAATCTTGATTCAATATTCATCTTGGAGTTCATCTACTTTAAGACGTTGAATTGTTAGAGTGGTGAAATCTAACAAGCTCACACTACCATATTAAATTGAGCATACTTAATATGTTTATTATGCAAACTGCAAATAAATTTTAACCATAATGAAAAAGGGTTTCCATTATCAAAATTCACACATTTTAATGCTAGCACCATTATCATTACACAACTTTGATTCATAAATGATGTTTGGCCTTCTTCAATAAGTTTGAATGATTCGCTTCAACGAGTTCTCCAAACAAGACGTGGATGGGCCTAATTCTTCCATCCAATCTGTTAATTCAATGACTTGCTTCTCCTCCACCACCATAAGAATTCATGTTGAGCCATTTTGTATAATGGAGTTGTCTGGCCCATAGTTGGACATCAAATCAAAATGGTAAGCGAGGCCATGTCATGCTAAAAGTGGAAGATTATTAAAAAAGGATCATGGAAGATGCAACCCTATCATCCAAAAATGCTAACCATCAGCACGAGTGGAGGTATGTGATACCACAACATTCCAATAAATCTTGCCAATAATCAGTGGTTTCCAACAAAATTTTCATGCAAAAAACACCATTCATCTAACTCACTAGGTGGTGGACTAAATGAACCTACCACCTATTCCCATCCAAAGTTATGTAGTTTCCACCTATTCCAATTTAAGCCACAACATCTTGTGATATCTATTGTGCGTGAAAGTTTGCTAGGTTGTGTCCATTAACATGATTCGGTATAGAAGTCCATGGACATTCGAATACGACACAAAACGATCCTGCCTCCATATTCCATACTCACGTGTGTATACATAGTTGTCCATTAAACGTTGTTTGCCCTGGGAAACCTTTGAATCCAAATTGCAATTTTTGCATCCCGTGTCTTAGGGCACCTTCCAATCTCCCAAATGTTTACCATAAGTCAATTCTAAGTGGGATTTGATAACTTATTACTTTTAGTTGTCCACAAACATTTGCAAAACCCCAAATGACCAACAATAATTCATTTTGGTATTGACACGAGGTCACTCGGGAGTTTCTAGATTCAAACACCTATGTTCAAAAATGCTTCAAAAATGATCTTCTAGTAATAAAGAAGTCGACAATGTTGGAGAGGTCACGATGCATAAGATTTCCACATAGGCCTTCACACAACACTAGTAAGGTCTTGACATAATACAACAACACATGATTCACAATCTTGTAATTAGATCCATGTTGTTCATGGGTTTGCTTATGTATTCACCATTTTCTACAAGCCAATTAGGGAAATAAAGCTCACACAAACACTCTGACATCAAACACATAGAAACTAAACCAGGCACTATCATATTTATGTATAGAGAACCAAATCTCATATCTCTTCCATATTCTTATGCCCTCCCTTGAGGGAGTCAAGCCCATATAGGCTCTGATACCAAGATAGAAATTGACAGGGAAAACATGTTTACATATATTTACACAAAAATTTATTCCCTATTACACTCCCTTCGATTACAATACAATTATACAGTTGAATTTAGATCTAACTATTTCTAACCTTAGAGATAGGATTTGAGAAAATCTTTCAGCTACCTCCTATAAATCTCAAACTAATTCAAAACTCAACATGGAATCCTTGGAATCATTATTTCCACGTCCCTCCCTTAAGGCTTACATTGCAAACATAGAAAAACACACATTATAAACATAAGGATGGTTTATGTTTAACTAGTCTTCATCAACACTCACATCCACTTTAGAATATCACAAACATTGTTGTTTCTTCACCACCTCATATTTAAGTTATCACTTAACCTCCATTTAAAACGGAATTGAATCAGACCATTGTTGATTAATTTTCAAGATAAAAAAGATTGGCATCTCGACTAGTCAATGCTTTCGTGATAAGAGTTTTCAAGTAATGAACCATCCTATGGACCAACCACCATTTGTTGGATATTCCACTTTCGCAAATATATTAGTTGCTAGGATGGAGGTCTAATAATGTGTTCAAAATTTGGTCAAACAATATCACCTTACTAATAGATAAGAATTGATGTTTCTAAAAGCAGGGCTTCCAATTTAAGAATCAGCAATCCTTTTTATAACTAAAACTAAAAGAAATAGAAAACTACCTAACTCATAAATCTTACAACAAGAACTTCATGAAAGTATTTATTGTCATTTAAGCAAATCTTGGTTCAATCTGGATCTTGGAGTTTCTCTACTTTAAAATATTGAATTTTTAATGTGTTCCATTCTAACAAACTCACATCCCATGTTAAGTTGACCACACTTAATATGTTTATTACACAAACTCCAAATAAATTCTAACAAAAATGACAAAGGATTTCCACTATCAAAATTCACATGTTATAATGTTGGCACCATTCTCTTTGCACAAGTTTGATTCATAAATGATGGCCGACATGATTCAACGAGAAAGAATGATCCACTTCAACGAGCTCTCCAAACAAGAAGTGGTTGGGCCTGATTCTTCCCTGCAATCAACCAGATCAGTAGCCTACTTCTCCTCCACCACCATAGGAATCCATGCCAAGACATTTTGTATAGAAGAGTTTTCTAGCCCATAGCTTGACACCAAATCAAAATGGGAAGGGAGGCCATGTCATGTTGAAAATGGAACACTATTAAAAAAAGTGATCATGGAAGACACAATATCGTCAGCCAAAAACTCTAACTATTAGCGTGACTGCAGGTATGAGATACCGCAGCATTACAATAAATCTTTCCAACAATCTACGGATTCCAACAAATTTCCGTGGATAAAACGCCATCCATCTAACTCACTAGGTGGTGGACTGAATGAACCTACCACCTATTCCCCTTCGAAGTTGCATAACTGCTACCTATTCTATTTGAAGCCACAACCTCTCCAGACAACTATCGTGCATGAAAGTTTAGTAGCTGGTGTTCATGAACATGATCTAGTATAGAATTGCATGGACATTCCAATACAAAACAAAAATGAGTTTTCCTCCATAGACCACAATGACATGCATATACATAGTTGACCATTAAACACTATCAACCTTGGAAAACCTCTAAATCCAAATTGTAACTTCCACATCCCATGGCTTGGGTTCCTTCCAATCTCCTAAAGGTTTACCATAAGTCAAGTCTGAGTGCGATTTGATAACTCATTACGTGCATTCCTCCATGAACGTGTGTGGAACATGTTGAAGCCCCAAAAATTGTGTTTACAACAAGGGGATACCCACCTGGTCCGGACCTTGAAAGCAGCTCCTTTTTCATTTGGGATGGTGGGTCCGACTGGGGATAATGGAACCAGTTTCCCAATTTGTTTGTGATGATAAGAATTGATATTTCCTTTCTAAAATATTTCTAACAAGACTGCTTTTAATCTAAATATAATCTAAAACATGCAATTTTATTCTACTAAATGGAAATATCTAATTCTAAAACTAACACGGGATTTATCCTTTTCAATTATGCGATCTAAAATAATTTCTAACAACAATCGGTAATAAAGATCATTGAATTGCTACAAGAAAAGAATTCATTAAAAATGAATTGTTTCATACAAGAAATTGGCCAAAACAATTGTGAGAAGCATATCGCATAATAAGCTATTCATACATTAAGCATAAACATAATAGTCATCACCATACAAAAGTGCCAAATGATAACTCAAACATTCAAGCTTTCATATATAAACAACTGAACATAAAATATTACTTTGACACATAAGTAGAAATCATTAAGACATAAAAGTACCATTGACAACAAGCTCTACTCATGAGCTTAAATGATATAGATTTATCTTCCCTTAATTCAATATTTACTAAGAGTATAGAAATGCATTTTAGTAGCAGACATTAAACACATATATAATAAATCTTGTTCCATTCATTCATCAAAACCTACTCAGAGGGTGCAGAAGTGAATGTTCTGAAGAAATGTTTTTGACAAATTTTTGGACCCCTTTCCAAATGCATGAGAGGGGTTAAAATACTACTAACTAAGGACTAAAAATAGTTTATTAAAAAAATATAGGAGGAGGTTTAAATGACCATCCTCAACTAAGGAAAAAATAAATCAAAAATAAAACTAAAACTATATCTAAAATTAACTATCTATGCATTTGTTCTTTGAGATCACAAGCATTCAGCATTGGCTTTACGAGTGTCACTTGGCCGACCTCCAATTTTAGTTGTCTTGTGAAAACAGAATTGGCAAGTGTTGGCCCTATTTTCTCAGCGGCATTTGTAAGGCATTTTAGAGTCATGCATTGACTGTGTGGTTTAACCAAGTACTACCAGTAAGTGTCCCAATTCAACTTGGTTAACTTCTTGATGGACTCTGCCTTTTCTTTAGCTTTATGTTTCTAGCTTATCTGCAGTTGTTGTGCCTTTGGGAGGAATCCCAAAGCAGTTTCTGATAACAAGTTTGCTCTATGCAAATTTTCATTGACACAGTCGATGACACTGTTCGCCGATGTCGCTGCTTCTTCTGCTACCTGTTCTGCCTTTTTAATTTGTGCATCCCACTTATTGAATAGCATTTCTTTATGGGCTTCATTGATTCTGAGCAAGCATGCTTTCTTCCCTTCCTATGATTCTTTCCAAATTAAATAATCAGAAACTCTTTTGTCAACTAAATCATAATCGAGTCACAAATCTATGACTTTACTTGTAATTTTATCGCTCATCTCATAATGGGAGCTCCATTACGATATTCTTTGGCAAAGTGCCTCTTGCTGTTTCAAGAGTTGGTCGTTCAAGGCAAGGGTTTCTAAGACAAACTCTGTGATTTTGGGGTCATCTTTGTGCATTTCTAGCATATCTTGTAATTGATGTTCCTTTTCGGCAAATTTTCTCTGATAACCCAGATACCTCTATTGAAAGCACTGTTGTAATTTTTCTAATTTCTGCTCTGCTTCTCAATTGGCATTGGCCTGTTGTAGTTGTTGTTGCAAAACTAGGATTTGTTCATCTTTATCCTTAAGTCAGAGATCTACTTCAGATGCTTTATTGATGGTAGCAAAACCATAGGCTCGTGCGATCTGGGATAACTTAGTGAAATTTTCAGTAGGGTCAGTGGTAGGGTCTCGCCAAAGGACATCTAGCTGCTTTGCCTCAGGTGAGAGCATGATGTCTAATATTCGTTTCTTCCTTTGTCTTCTTACCACTGCTTGATGCTGCAAACTATAAAATACATCTAGAGGAGGAATCTCATCTATCTTCATCATGATTTCAGATGATGGGGTCATAGGAATATTCTCCGTTTCTGGAGCATTGCTGACTGTTTCAATGACCATATCTGTTATTGTCTACACTATATTCTCAGGTGTCTTCTTGTTTTGCTCCTCAGTATTAATCAATTCATTAAATGTTTCCCACTCTTTATCCAGCTCAGTTCTCACTAGCTTTGGTGGTTGGATGAGGGGAGGGGGAACCTTTACCTGTGGTGTCGAAAAAACTTGTTGCTCTGGGTTCTCTTTAGATTGGGTAGTATCCATGACTGACCCTTCCCTTTTATTATGGTCACTATTAGACCATTTAGTGCGTTCTGGTGAATCTTTCCCAGACTTAGACTTGGACTTGTTTGTACCCAAGCTTCCACTTAAGCTGATGTTAGGAGTTGGCTCCCTTATTGGTTCTAGACACAACTTATCCAAGGGGATGTTTACTAACATAAAGTTTGAATTCCTGGATTTCTGCTAGGCCAATTTGAATTTGGGCCATATGCAAAATGTCTTTCAATGTACTCTTCTGCTAGAAGATATCATCAAAGAGATCATCTTCTTTGGTGAATACCTTTACCTTGACAGTCGTAGTAAAATTCTTAATTACATGGTAGGGATTGAATTGTCTCCTTAGAAATTTGAACAGTCGTAGACTCAACATGATGTCTACTTCTCTGAATGCATGGCCTAAATCAAACAGTGAAAAGGCCCCACAGGCCACAGGAAATGAGACTGATTTACAAAATATGATCTTATAAGCATGTCAGCAAGATGATGGGTATAGGACACCTAGGAACAAGTTACAACATGATATAGGTGATAGGGTTGTGGAGTATCATCTCATAGAATATGGTTTGGGGAGATTTAGTGATAGGATCTATGTCTCGGAAAAAAATGAGCTCAGGAAGCTTAACTTTAGGGAATTTCATTCTAATCCATTTTTAGGTCACCCAGGATATTAGAAGACATTGACAAATGTGAAGAATTATGCTACGGGATGAATTTGAAGAAGGAAGTGGTAGATTTTGTGGCTACATTCTTGGACTGTTGCCAAGTGAAGTAGAGTGTAAGAATTTGGGTGGATTACTACAACCAATTTCAATTCCAGAGTGGAAATGGGAGGTCATTTCCATGGATTTCATTACAAGCTTTCCAAGGACATCTAGACAACATGATTCTGTCATGGTTGTAGTGGACATATTGACAAAGGTAGCAGACTTCATTCTAGTGAAGCCCACTTATTCAACTAATGATGTATCACAAGTCTTCATCAGATATGTAGTAAGATTGCATGACGTTTTAAAGAATAATATGTTAGGTAAGGATGCTAATTTCACTTCCAAGTTTTGGAAGGAGTTATTTGTAGGTTTGGGTACATAGTTGGCCTTTAGCATAACTTATCATGCGTAGACACATGGAAAAGAAAAGAGATTCAATAAAATTATGTAGGGCATGTTGAGGATGTATGTGATGCATCAGTAGATGATCTAGGTGGATGTTGATGGCCACCCACCTATCCCATTTGGACCCCCACAACCGTCTCTTTTAGTTTTTCAGTTTCCATAATTGTAGCACAATTTACTATTTTTAGCAGTTTTTTCGGGTCCTGAACTTTCAGAGCCATTTTGAGGCCCTAAATGACATTTTTTGGGAAATCTGGGGGTAACGTGGGCAATGTTGCCCTTCCCAAAGTGGTATTTCTCAGATAGATCTTTCTAACGAGCTACCATACGCGTCAAACGAAGATCGTATGCCAAAGTTACGACCTTGGGAAATTGATGTACCAATTTACCCAAAACGGGTCCCACAATTTGGCGTTTCATCTTCTAGGGTTAGGTTTTGGAATGTGAAGGGTTTTCCATTATTTCCCAACAATAAATAGGCCTTCGGGCCTCATTGTAAGACAGTTCGGAACAGTTCAGAGGCATGTAGTCACCACATCTCTTCTCAGAGATAAGTTATCGTCGCCCTAGCTGGTTTATTTCCATTTCTGGTTGTAAGAATATTTCGGTATTTTCCATTAATGAAATGAAGCATTGTTTCCACTACATATTTGTGTATATGGTTATCTCTATATTTTTTTGCATTCCTGTTTAAATTTGGATCAGTGGTATCAGAGCGGTCTGCTTTTTTCTCTGTTTTTCTTTGCATGTCCCCAACGAGGTCGTGATATAAGGAGTTAGGGCTTGAACTGGTCGAACCTTTGCAAGACCAGCCTCGAAAATCCGGACGACCTCCCATGGAAGATGAGAAGAAAGACGAGGGGGCAGGAGATCCTATCAAAATCTTGCTCGAAGAAGCCCTCGAGCGACAACTGAACGCGATGATGGATAACTTTGCGCAGATCCTTCAGCGGCTACCCAGAGGTGACGCATCAGCTTCCAGCAGCTACTCTGGCAATGCCATGCCCTTTAAGGTACAAGTTAATTTTGAAATCCCCATATTCGAGTGCCAGATAGATGCAAATGTGATAGATAAATGGTTAAATCTGCTAGAAGGCTATTTTTCTGTTCATGAATTTTCAAGTCGGGAAAAGATTGTTTTCGCTCTTCTCAAAGCAACCCCCCACGTCAAGGACTGGTGGGAAACATACTGCGAGCAGAAGGATGAAAGTACAGGCTCACTATTTTCAGTCGCACCCACTTGGGATTCATTCCGAAATGCCATCAAGGAGCAGTACTACCCTGTCAAAAGCTATGAGGACAAATGCATCAAATGGACCATGCTGCGGCAGGGACGGGACCAAGATGTGCCTGATTTCACAAAATTTTTTCACACCCTTCGCACACAGTTGGGTATCAAAGTTTCTGAGTTGCATCTGGTACTCAAATACCGCGGCTGCCTACACAGATACATCCAGGAATAGATGGAGTTCTTGAACATCTCCTCACTCAGCACAGCATACCGATACGCTGTCAAAATCGAGCAAAAGTTCAAACAGAAGAAGCGAGACTTTGGATCTGCAAATTCGAAGCCCAAAGGACAGAGCCAAGGCGGGGTGACCCAAGACAACCCGTCGAAGCCGCATGAAAAGAACAACACCACGAAGCCGAAGAAGGACACAAGAAAATGGTGTGAGATCCACAAGAGTCCCACTCATAACACAAGTGAGTGTCGGACCAAGCAGTCGCTGGTGGCCGAGATGAAGCCTTCCGAATCAGTTACATGTTCCGACCCTGAGCCAGAACTCGACAAGGGGAATGGCAAAGGGAAGCAGATCATTGATGCAGATCCTAGCGCCACTGTTTCCACTGCGAAGATCTAGAAGAATGAGCCCGAAGAGCGAAAGGAGGGGGAACGTATTTTCCACTCACAGATGTGGGTGAAGGGTTCGCTACTACAATTCATTGTCGATAGTGGCAGCCAAAAGAACCTCATTTCAGCAGAGGTCGTGAAGCGGTTGGGCCTACCGACTACACCACACCCATAACTGTATAGTATCGAGTGGCTTCATGAAGGACGAGATCTCAAAGTTCGCCAGCAGTGCCGCCTTCCCTACAGCATCAAACCATTCACAGACGAGGTATTGTGTCATGTTACACCTCTGGATGTTTGCGATGTATTATTAGGCCAACCATACTTGTGGAGGCGACATGTTGTGTATAAGTCAAGG
>APFE031165627.1:59962-83974 GCA_000404065.3 Pinus taeda | reverse complement strand
AGAGAACACACCATCAACACTACAATCCACAAGAATCCACAAGGATGTCTGCAAAACCCTGGCCTTCTTCCTCTTGAAATTGCAAAGATAGATGTACAATATACAATGGAAACTTTCTCCCTCAAGAGTCCAACCTTCCAACCTCTCAAAATGACTAAGAAAACACATAATATAGGCAAGCTAACCTCTTCCCTTGCCTCTAGGGGTCGAGCTCATCCTTCTAGGAGCAGTTTGAACTAATTCCAAACTAAGCACTAGATAATAGGCCAGCTCAACAACTTGCCTCTATTACTTAGCTAATTGATTCATGCATTAATTATTCACTTTTTACATCAAGGAAGCTTCTAGAAGAGTAAAGAGAGGTAAAATCTATCAAAGTGCCATGAAAATATTACATTTATCCATCATCTACAAGTAAAAATAATCAACCATAGTCAAAACAGTGTTTTTTTTGACCAAAAAAGTCAATTCTGGCAAAGTTTAGCTCTCACATCCGGCGCCCCCCCTGGCTCTTACGTCCCCGCCCCTTTGCAACAACTTTTGAGTGGGTTCCCCTGGTCCAAATCAGGTGCAAGATGGCTCATTGGAAATCTTGGTCTGTCTAATTTCCATCCCAAGTGGAATTTCTGAATTTGGAGTTGTTTTGCCCCCTCAAAAACCATTTCTCCCAAGGTCACTTTCTGCAACTTCAAAAGTGGGCAGAAAGTCATTTTTTTGATGTATTTTGAGCTTTTGGAGGCCCAAATCTCAAAATCAGGCTTCTCCCAAGTATTGGTAATTTTTCTCTTTGCATGCCATTTCCAAAAATGCCAAGTTTTCAAAATTCCGAGCAGTCCTCCAAAATGGTCTCACCCGGGGTGAGACCATTCCACGGGAAAAACCTGTAAAATGCACAAAAAATTCACAAATGACAAAATTTTCTCCAAATTTCTTGAAATTTGGGCTGGGAGTCCCCAATCAAGTACCATGCTCAGCCAAAGAGGCTTTGGCCAAAATTTGGAGTGGATCGGGCGTTTTCTTTCGTTTTGTGTTTTGGCCAATTGTCCTTGGAGCACCTTCGTTCTCGCCGATATTTTTGACATTTCTCTCAAACCATGACACCTGTGTAAAAAGTGAAGGAGGTTTTTCTTCCTTGGAATGTGGTGGACAAAAACCTCTCTCAGTTTTCCAAAATTCATCTTTAACTGTTCTGAAACATCATTTGAGTGAAACTTGCCCCGATGTGTGAAACAAGGAATTTGGTCGAAATGAAGCGAAATGAAGGGGATAGGGGGCTTCTAAATTCTTGGGGAAATTTTTGGGAGTGGGAGGGATGTTAGGAAGCAGGGGAAAGTGGAATCTCAGATATTGAGTGAGGGGAAGGGGTCCAAAAGGGCAAATCACAGGCCAAACCTAGAAAATTGCCAGGTTGTAGCTAGAAACTAGGGTTTGTGCAAAAATGAGGATTTTGGGGAATCTGAGTGTTGGGAAGTGTATGATATGGTACTTTAAGGATAGGGAAAGGTGTATGAACATCAGGAAACAAGTTTTGCCATTGATTTGACCGTCCAAGAGAAATTGGCTTTCAAAACCCTAGGAGAGGGAAATGAACTTGCCAAGGCACAACTGAAGCATGAACAAGGTGTAAAATGACTCATTAGACACTGACATGATAATGAAAACCCTATGAATGATGACAGACTCAGCTAAATGATGACATAGACCGCCATTTGGACAACTTTAGAAGGAGCATAGCGTTAAAGCAAACCCTAGACCTTATGGCTAGTGACCAAATTTTGCTTGAAGACTCACTGAAATGACAAAATTTGACCTTGACACTTCAAAATTACTTTGTAAGAGCATATTTGATCACTGGAGGAAGGCTAAAAAGACTGACACTAACACGTCCTATGTACCAGGGACACAAGGAAGTTTCCTTGAAGCATCCTCCACCACTTCATCTAGGGCATAGAAGAAGGAGGAATTGTTGGATGAGTACCCACAAGAGGCTAGTGCAGAAAGTCCCTTAGAGAAGAAATATGGCCCAATCTACACCTTTTATCCGCATGATGATAAGGATGACGTTCTATCAGCGCCAAAGTCCAAAGAGGTAAAAGAAGAAAGACCAAGAATCTAAGAAGACACCTCAAGAATTAGGAAAAATTTTAAGAGCATCTTTGTCCCTCAGTTAGAAAATGAGGAAAATGGTAAGCATTTACATGGAGTTTCTTTACCTAAAAATGTTGATTTAAGCTCTTTTGTAGCCTTTGAGAAGCATAGCAAAGGCATAGGAACAAATCTCTTGTCCAAGATGGGTTACAAGGGATGAGGCCTTGGAGTGAACATGTTAGGTCCCTATACTACTAGCGTAACCCCTTATTGTTATTAGTGCAACCCATTTATTATATTGTTGTGCCTATGTAGTCCCATATTGTTATTATTGTGCCCCATAGAAGCCCACTATTGTTATTGTTTGCCCTTACATTATTATTGTTATGTCGACTCTGATTATATTATGACGCCTTAGACTCCTATATATAGAAAGGAGGCATTGTCATTTGTATCATCCAAGAATTGTTCATTTGTGTAATGTAAAGGAGGTTTCCCCATCGAAGAGGTTGATTTTGAAGGTGTTGATCTATCTTTTCTTCTATTTTGTGAGTTGGTTGCATAACATTTGGTATCAGAGCTTTGGATTCTAGGGTTTTGCTGCACCAAAAAAGCCATTGTGGCATTTTCGCTATAACTTTTTTCTTAATAGAAAAATAAAAAGAACACCTTATTAAAGTTTTCTAAAAAATGGATACAACAAATGTCAAGCTGTTAAAGCCATAAATAAAGCAAACATCGACCAAGTAAGAATAAAAATTTTGATAATATTATAGGAAAATTTAACCTCCCTTACATATTGGGGACTACTGATAAAATCTCCCACATCCTAAAAAAGAATAGGGTTCTAACCACCTTCAAACCTTTAAACACCATCCATAGCTACCTTAATCTGATTAAAGATAAAATTGATCCAAAATGTCATAAGGGTGTCTACTTAATTCCTTGCTCATGCAGAAAGCCCTATGTAGGTGAAATTGGGAGATCCTTTAACACAAGAATCCAGGAACACTCAACTGCCATTAAACATAATCGATCTGAATCATCAGCTTTAGCAGAACATTCCAATAAAACTAAACACCAAATTTGTATAGAAGATACCCACATCTTAGCTAGAAGTGATCACTACTTCATAAGAAAATTCAGAGAAGCCATAGAAATTAGCAAGCACCCTACTAACCTTGATAGAGACGAAGGATGGACCATAAGTGAACACTGGATTCCAATCCTATCATACAATATTACCCCTCCCTAACTATAATTCTCCTCTAAGTAGCCAAGAACAAATAAAAATGGTTTAAAAACATCCAATCAAGATTATTGATTAAATGAATCCTAATACAATAATATATTATAATTAAAATGAATTATGAAAATATAATTTAACAATAATTTAAAATTAACAATAAAAACTTTAAACAATTAATAGATTTTTAATATCATTAAAAAAAACCATATTTCTAATTATCTTATAAATAATTGAAACATACAATTAAAATGAATATAATTTAAAATGATAAAATATTAAATTAAAACAATTAAAATGACAATATAATAAAAATAATAAAATATAAATTAAAACAACTATGACCCTAATAAATTATAATTCAACAATAATTTAATAAATTAATAATCCCTAAGATCTGTCGGCAATGCATCTCAAACATCTATTTATTAAACTGAATAATAAGACCAATTTTCCACTAATCTTTCACATCCTGAAGATGAACCACCGTTGCTGGTTCGAAACATCAATCAAAACAAGAAACCTAATGTGAGATGAATCCAGAAGATGATCTACACAATAGAAGGAAACATCAAGAAGAAAAATGATAACCTCACTTTCACACAGAATTGAATGAAACAACAAGCATACCAACATCGCAGTGAAAGAAGTTTTGATATAGGCGACTAGTTATTTTTACAAATACAACCATACAAACAAATGTCCCTCAATCAAGCTAAGAAGGATAATAAATTATCACCAAAGTACTATGGTCCTTACAAGGTGCTGCAAAAGATTGGTACTATGTCATACAAATTGGAGCTTCATGCATCTTCCCGAGTGCCCCCAATTTTCCATGTTTCATGCTTAAAGAAGGTTATAGGTGACAAGCTCCTAGTTCAAACAATATTCTTGGAACTTGACAGGGAAGGAAAAATCATATTGAAACCTAAAGCAGTCACAGAAACAAGAACACGACAGCTACGAAATCGATCAATTTCAGAGTATCTCATCAAGTGGAAGAACTTCCCCGCTGAAGATTCCACATGGGAGGATGAGAATTTTATACAGAAGCATCCAGAACTACTCAAGCATTGAGGAAAACACTTTTTGAAGGAGAGGGGCATGTTAGGTCCCTATACTACTAGTGTGAGCCCTTATTGTTATTAGTGCAACGCCTTTATTATATTGTTGTGCCTATGTAGTCCCATATTGTTATCATTGTGCCCCATAGAAGCCCACTATTGTTATTGTTGTGCCCTTACATTATTATTGTTATGTCGGCCTTGATATATTATGACCCCTTAGACTCCTATATATAGAAATGAGGTCTTGTCATTTGTATCATCTAAGACTTTTTCATTTGTGTAATGTAAAGGAGGTTGGCCCCTTGAAGAGGCTGATTTTGAAGGTGTTGATCTATCTTTTCTTCTATTTTGTGAGCTAGTTGCATAACAGAACAATCAGGGCAATATCCATCGAATTTAAGTAAAGGAGAGACCTCAATATGAAGGTTTGGGCTATGTTGAAAAGGAAGAATGGTCTTCTAGCGACAACTCTTTGATATCATGTTCTCTTTGTTATAAGAAAGGACATGCCGAGGAAAATTGTTGGGATTTGCATCCGGAATTGTTACCAGCTTGGTTTCTAAAGAAAAAGGAGGACATGAAATGCAAGACCTCTCTAAATATAGATGAGCAAGTTCAAGAAGAGACTAAGATAAGTTCTTATCGCCATTCAAGTTCCTCGCATAAGAAGCATGGTTCAAAGGATAACAAGGGAAGTTATAACCCTCACTCAAATAGTTTCTTTGATTTTGAGCTACATGATTAATTGAATAAATTTTTATGGAATATGGTTGCATGCACTTTCTATAATTCACCTAACCACAGTGTGAAGAAGTGTCAGCAAAGGAAAGAGTTGCTTGAATGTGGGAATGAAATAGGGAAGAAATAGTACTCTCTTATATGTTTGAAGAGAATATCATCAAGTAGCAAGCACAAAAAATTATGCACCCATTCTAATATTAGTGGGCATTGGGTCGAGAAGTGTAGGACATTGCATTCACAACTTCTTCCTAAGAAGGGAAAGTAAGACATGCAAGCACCTGAAGAGGAAGAAACAAAGGAAAAAGTGGCCCAAGTTGCAACCATCCATGAAACGACTCAAGAATAAGAACAAGTTCAATTACAAGGTTCATTCACCTAGTTGGGTAAGAAATGGACAAACTACTTTTCTAGTTGAATATTGTGAATATCTTTGTAAAGCCCATGTCGTTTTTCCCATAGTTGGGAATTTTGTAAAGTGATGCATGTATAAATCACTATTTTGCGACATAGTGTTTCTTTTGGTTGTAGATAAGTCAAAAAAAATTGGGGAATTTATGTAATGAGTCTGAATTCTATCTATAAGACTTTTGGAGACCAAAAGTCCTTTTTTTGGGGAGTCAAACAACAAAAATCATTTGATGCTTTGAAGGAAAAGATCAGTTCATCTCCAGTACTTGCACTTCTGGACTTGAGACAGTCTTTTGAGATTCATACTGATGCAAGCGACTATGCCATGGGCGTAGTCCTTATGCAACATGGTAAGCCAATTTCATTTCATAATGTTTCAATAATAAAAATAGAAAAGCAGCACGTGGAAAAAACCTCCAATAATAGAAGATGAATTTGTGATGAAATTGTGCGAGTGCTAAGAATAGCGTGGAATTCAGTTTTTTTATTTCCAACAACATAATTCTTCAGTCATGATGAGGTTGCGCAAGAAAATTGCGAGTTCCCCAACCGATGTGTGGAAAAGCATTGATGAATATAAATGTGATGGACACGATTGATTGTTTAGTTATATGTCTCCACAGTTATTCGTTTGATGCAAATGTAAGTTGTAATACAAAAGATCGTTCGGTTGTTGTCACAATGCTAATGCCTTAATATTAATATTTAATAAGGTTGCATGGTTGGTTTTTACAAGTTTTGTGGTCTAATCTCCAACCAAACAAGGTTATGTATGTTTGAGAGTTACTTTAGGTCACAATTTTTTCACTTGAAAAAAACGTCATAAAGCTTGTTGCCAGTTTTTGTGCGAGAGGTGAGAGATATTCTCCCATTAAAAAAAGATGTTATCTGCATAATAATTATTAATTAAAAAAAATTAGATACCATAAATTACATAAAAATGAAAAAGTAAAATAAAATATAAAAATATAATTATAATTAGTAATTAAACCAATATATATCCATCTTACGATTTTACCATTTTTGTGCGAGAGGTGAGAGGTGTTCTCCTATTAAAAAAATGTTGTCCTATCCATGTATAATAATTATTAGTTAAAAAACTTAGATACCTTAAATTACATAAAAATGAAAAAATAAAATAAAATATAAAAATATAGTTATAATTAATAATGAAACCAATATACATTTATCTTAATTTTGGATCTACCAAAGGATCAAATTTCTTGATGTGCAAACCTCTTTTACAATGAAAATAGATTACATAAGTTAAAATGGATCTAGCATGGTCTTAGCTATAATGTATTTTTGAAATTCTATTATAATTATTCTAATTTAATTATATATACTTTTATTTAACTGTATGATTAGTTTACGTTTTTAAATTTTTTTTTTTTTTGTCGATCTAAAAGTGTCAATTATATTATCATGAAAATATGGTTTACAAAATGTTTCTCAATGCCTAGGCAAGTTGGAGTATGCAAAAGATATGTCCATAGAACCATTATTTCCACTATGATGAATATCCTTACATGCCAAAATGGTGAGAAAAATGTCAGAGAACCTCTTAACATTCGATGGTGGTTTTGACAAATGTTGGCCAACTACTCTAAGATCTCATTATGATGAAATTGGATATCTTTCATGTATGTGACGAATTCATTCCTATCCTCGTATCGGTGTTCCTGGAGGATGTATAGGTTAGCCTAAATGCCACTCAACTATTCCGTGATTGAGTCCATAATGTCTGGCATGACCACGCGACTACGGGAACGACCCTATTCTTGGGCAACTTCCCCCGCTTGTCCTACACTCTATGAATCCATAAACAATGGACTATGGTTGCCTGGACGATGACCAACCAACCTCTGTTGCCCTCAACCATTGCGAGGGAGGCCCCCTAGTGAAGTTTGGCAAAAGAGGCACTAAATTCTTGTACCTGAAACACAAATATTACCCCAGGCTCCACGGGTTCACCACTGTTACACAATAATTTGTCACTGTCCTCATTTCAGTCCTTCTACTACGTCGTGTGTCAGATCAACATGCTCATATCTTCCCATTGATGCAAGAAGAATAAGCAAATGCTCTCTGTTGCTGCAAATGACCCTTATTCCTTAAGTTTTTGCCTCGTCGCTAGTAAGCCCTTAATATGAGCGATGTTCCTGTATCCATAATATTTTCATCGTGACTCCGTCGCTGGAGTACATCTGTTTCCCACGACGGTCGGATTTCTTGACCCGGCACGAGGTAATGAGTTGTGTCAGGTGGCGATGAGTCTGCTTGCATTGCTTCCCCGCGATGTAGTCGAGAGTAATCAGTTTATGTCCCGCGACGATCCAGATTGGGTGAATTCGTTCCAACAGTCGACCTTCTGGATGTCTCCTGACCTAGTTGTTTGCATAGTTTGTGTCGCCCTTCCCCCCCTGGTATGGTAGTTTCGTCATTTGTGCTACCTTCCTTGAGGATGATCTCTCTCTTCCACATTTCATGGAGACTCCTATTAAAGTGCTTACCTTTGATGTGATCAGCTAGTTGGTAATTCCTTTGTTGGAGCAGTGCTGTTAGTGCTTTTGAGTTTGATAAATAGTTGGTGTGGGTGTGACAAGTGTGGGATTGATTGATAGCTTGTGGAAGGTTGTGGAGTGCTCTTAACTTTGTGTAAAAGCTTATGAGTGAGAGAGAAACATTGTATGTTGGGAGATCCATCTTCAAAGAGTGAATGCTTGAGAAACATACTGGTTAGATCCTCTGAGAAGGCTTGAAGCATCAAGACTTTGGTTGTAAGCTTGCTCTTATTTTATTATTAATACAATCAATGATGTTTTCCTATGTCTTGTATGTAATTTACTTGATAGCTCATGACTTCTTGAATTTGTGAGTAAATAGATCATTGTTGTTTCTCAGTTACGTGCTTTGTTGTATTTCTTTTGCATTGTTTCAGGTTGATCACTTATTGAGAAGAAGGAAGCAGAAGCTGGAGCAGCGCAACGGAACTTCATCGACCACTGGTTGAGGTAGGCATCCAACAATGATTGTTTAAGGAAATCTATTGTTGATCTGTCTTTGCTGTGACTAGACCCACCCTAGGGCTAGAGGGGTTGCCTTTGTCTGTAGAGGGAACACTTTCCTGCAGCACAACCACCCCCATGACCACATACAAAGAATCCTGGAACCAAACAACAAAGTGAGGGTAGACATGTGATCGAGCTGTAGAACCCACAAAACACCGGGCCACCCACAAAATTGAATTTCCCAAAATAATTTGCCCAGACACTGTAGCTAAAAATGGAAGGAGACTTCCTAACCCAATCCACCTAGATTAGGACAAATTGCACAAGATTGTGAGACATGAAACACAAAGAGATGGGTTTTAGTCTCATACACAACTCGCTTAGGGCATGGACCAACAGAGTGTTGTGCATAAGGCTCCCTAAACACCAGAGAAAATATAAGAGACCCATCCCCCACGACACAAACCACCACCTGAGAACCAACAGACACACACTTGTGCCCCCGAATTACCAAGACCAGAGAAAGTTATAGAAACAAGTCCAAACCACCCAATTAAGTACCATACATTAAATCAGAACCTCGACCCTAAAAGAACAAGAAAATGCCACCAAAAGCATTCCACTTTTAATGAAAAATCTTAAAAAATGAACCATAACTAGAGGGTTGTAAATACCTAAAAACCCCATTGCATCAGTCTAATAGAGGAGCTGTTTGTAAAGCCCTAGTGAAAATTCCATGTAATAAAAGTTAAACATAATAACCACAGACGATGGGACACTTATTCCAAGATGAATGTTGGGCAAAATCCTAGTGATGGGGATCACTTGTGATTGGTTATGGATAAGGAATTTGGAAAAGGCAAGGACTAAGGCTTTGGAAAGGCAAAATGGCATTTTTGGCACATTTATTTATGAAAATAATGGAAATTAGGAGAAAAGGGAGGTGAAAGGTCACAGGTTGCATGTGAGGAGGGAATTGAAGGAAAATAATGGATAATGAAGAAAATAGAGGCCTTATTCATAAAATGTCTTATGAGGATTAGTTGGTAACCTTTTGTCAGTTCAATTTTGGAGCTCTCTCATTATTCTCTCTCTCTCTCATACTCTTGGAGACTTAGAGTTTTCTTGGAGCACTCTTGGAGGGTGTGGCATACTTGGATCCTTGGAGAAAGAAGGCAAAGGAAGAGCAGGAAAGCATAAGAAGGAATCAAGATTAGCAACTACATCATATTTTCTTCCATGTACCGAGTTGCATGTATGTTTCCTTCACTAGTTTTGGCATGCATGATATATGCATGTGGATTTTTGGTTGTGATCTTTCATTGACATGGAGGATGGCCGGGATTGACAATGTATTGCCTAGTCTTGCCATTTCCTAGATAGCCATGGAGATTGTGGGTTTATTTTCATTACTGTGTTTTTGGTTGGTTCTCATGTTTCCTTAACTTGGGTTGAGTTACTAGTCCTGGTTGGAAAAACGTTCTAGAGCCTGGTAAAAGTTATGGGCTGAGTTACTAGTCCTGGAGCCTTGTTTGGAACAAATGATCTAGAGCCCTGGAAGGCTTGGATAGAGACCGATCTGATGATGGTTTTGTGATGTCCAACTATGAGGTGGAATCACTGTTTGATGGGTTCAGGTGGATGACCTCTGGAAGCCTTGGATGGTTTTTTATTGATGTGGTCTATGAGATCCCACATTCATGCTTGGAATATGGCACGAAGGTGAATGGCTGAAGAGAGATTTGGCTCAACCATTCGATGGTCTATATGGATGTACTTTCATGAGTATTTTTGTTGCTATTATGTTGGTTATGTATGTGTTTTATGATAACAACCATGTGTGGCTCTCATCATGTTTTTACTTGTAATTGAATGATCAATGTGTCTATGACCTAATGGATTGAATGGAAATCGATGTGTTGAGGCATCAATGGTTCTTAGCAATTCTCAGCTAAGTATCATACCCTTATGCTCATAAGTGTTAATTGCACTTGTAGATTACAAATTTGCAATATGTTTGATGAAATCCCTATCATGGCTAATAGGGGTCCAGTCAAGGTCTGAAACAAGTATTTTATTTAGTACTGTCATTTCAATGTTATTTTATTGATCTAAAGAGATGGTTCAATTTTAGGTAGTGACTTGGGCTTTGGGCCTAAAAACATGGCTCAAATCTCATTATCGCTAGCATAGCACTAAAAATTTTGGTCTATGGTCGCTGGCAGGCAAGCCTGTGAGAGTGACTTTAGGTTGTTGGTCGCACTCATGCCTATAGCATGGGAGTGATTGAGCCTCAAATTGTCCAAATGCTTAGCGAGAACCCAAGGGAAGTTGTCTAAAGTATTTGATTGGTTCTTGAGGGTCATGTAGTTGATGATTAATGTCTGTATGGTGTGTTTTCATCAGTTCCACTTCCTTAATGTGACTTAGGAGGTTGAATCATATCATAGTGGCCTCTCGTCACATGTTTACCCTGACTGGCCAGTTGTTTGCATAGATGTGGGAGGAGGGTTTTACAGAGTGGTATCAGAGCATGGTTCACCCCTCAGACTGGATGGGGTATGTATTGGTAATGCATGCATGTATGTTGCATGTGTGTCTCTCACACTTGCATTCAGATCAACCATGAGCAGGATGATAGAACTAATGGGGCATATTGTAGTAGATCACATGGTGGTCTCAAATCAAATAGAGATGACACAATTAAAGATGGAAAATTGTTGGAAACTATGGATAGGAGAAGGGATAGACACATGTATGATTCTAGTTCTGATTCATATAAGCACTATGATGGTCATCAGTATCATCCTTATAGGAGGAGTGATAAGGGGTATTTTCCAAATGAGTTTAAGGAATAAAAGCCACCTACTTTTTATGGAGAGGTAAAGAAATCACAAGATGCAGAGGCATGGTTGCTAGGCATGAAGAAGTTCTTCATATTGCATAACTGTTGAGAGAACATGAAAGCTAGAGTGACTACATTTAATCTCAAAGGAAAAGCAGACATTTGGTGGGAAGATGTGAAGAATGTCAAAGGTATAAATGAGGAAGATTTGACTTGGAGTGAGGTTGAGCGACTATTAAAGAAGAAGTATTTGTCGAAAATATACTTTAATGACAGGGTGAAATAATCCTATGAGCTAAAGATGGGGTCCATGATAGATGATGAGTACACTAGCAGATTGTTGGAGTTGCTGAGGTAAGCAGACATTTGGTGGGAAGATGTGAAGAATGTCAGAGGTATAAATGAGGAAGATTTGACTTGGAGTGAGTTTTAGCGGCTATTAAAGAAGAAGTATTTCTCGAAAATATACTTTAATGACAGGGTGAAATAATCCTATGAGCTAAAAATGGGGTCCATGACAGATGATGAGTACACTAACAGATTCTTGGAGTTGCTGAGGTATGTGCCTTACCTCAAGGAGGAGAAGGTTAATGTTCAAATATTCGTTAGTGGATTACTAGTTGCATTCAAAGATAGGATTTAGTTTGAAAAGCCTAGATCATTGGAGGAGGCCATCCGAAAACTGAAGCATTGGAATGAACAATCGAAGCACAAAATTTAGACTAAGCCATGAAACTAGAGAGGTAATTCAAAGAAAAAAGGAAAATGGGACAAGAAGCGAATACAACCACATGACATAGGTAACAAGGAGAATGTTGCACCACCTAAGAGGCTCAATGCATCAGATAGAGGATAGGTACATAGATCTAAGGAGAAGAATAAGGAGCCAATGCGGTGTTGGACTTGTGGAGGAGATCATCGCAAGAAGGAATGTCCACATTACTAGAGTGGTATACCTAAGATATACAGTGCACAGAAGGCACAGACCATTGGGGATGTTGGTTAGAGTATTCCACGCATCTATGCAGCATTGGATAACAAACATACAAAGCACCGAGAATTTATCATTGAGATGGATTTTGTGACCAAGTGATTTCTATTTTGATTGACCTTGGATCTAATTATAGCTATGCTAGTCTTGACTTGGTGGATAAGTGTGATTTGAGTAAGGAATTGCATGTAGAGTCTTGGTTAGTGTAGTTGGCTACAAGTATGACGAAACGAGTGCATAATTAGGTAAGAGCTTGTGCATTTGATTTGAATGGTATGCCTACCACAACACATTTGAAGGTATTACCATTAGGATCATACAATATGTTGTTGGGCATGGATTGGTTGTATCTTCATAAAACCAAGGTAGACTGTTATGACAAAGCTATTAATCGTGTTGATGACAATGCAGAACCAAGATTCTTACAGGGTAAGAAGAAAGCTACATCTGTTAGGATGGTGACATCTATGCAAACAAAGCGTAGTTGCATGAAAGGGTGTAAGCTATTAACAATGTACATTTATAGTGATAAGGGTAAGGAAGTTTAGGATATTGAGGTGTTGAGAAGGTACCTATTTTTACAACAATTCAAGGATGTATTTCCTGAGGAAATTACATAGTTTCCACCTCACAGGGAGGTAGAACTTATATTGAGTTAGTTCCAGGGGAAACTTGAGCATCAAAAGCACCTTACAGGATTAGCACACCTGAGTTGGTTGAGTTAAAGTTGCAGTTGAAGGAAATGTTGGACAAGGGATACATTAGGCCAAGTGTATTACCATGGGGTGCACTAATATTGTTTGTGAAGAAGAAAGATGGTACTCTCAGATTATGCATTGACTACATGTAGTTGAATAGAGTGACTATCAAAAACATGTACCCTTTGCTGAGGATTGATGACTTGTTCGATTAGCTGAAGGGAGCAACAATGTTCTCGAAGATTGATAAATACCATTAGGTAAGCATAAAAAAGGAGGACATTTATAAGACTACATTCAGGAACATGTATGGGCATTATGATTTTGTTGTAGTTCCATTTGGCTTAACTAATGCTTATCCATCTCTTCCCGAGTCTTGGGACACATCTCCTTACTTAGTTTGAAATGGCTAGACAAAGGTGTAGTAATTAGTTTTGCGTTTTGCATATTAAATAGTTCCAACTCCTTTTGTATGTACTCACTCTAAGACAATGTTAATTTCTGATTTTTCATCTCTCTACTTATTCTCATACCAAGGATTTATTTTACAACACCCAAATCCTTCATTGCAAATGAATTTTCCAATTTTCCATTGAGCACATTTATTTCCTACACGTTAGACCCTGCAACAAGCATGTTATCAACATACAATAATAATATAATATAGCTGCCATCATTTTTCCTTTTGAGATAAACAAAATGATTAGAGTGAATATTTATGGTGCTCAACCCACCAACATCAGGGGATCTCCCACAGTATGAAGTCCCAACTAGACCTCACAACATTTGGTGTAAGAGTCTAATCCGGTACCATGGCCCGGTTGCCATTATCTTAAAGATTTGCCTCAAATCTTACTTGTCAGCACAAGAGAGTGGTCTACTTTGTCTTCTGAGAAGTGAGGTTCATGTGCTTGGTGAGTGTAAGTGTCACTTGTGTCAATGGTTCTTTCACCATAGAGGGAAAGGGTGGGAGTGAGTCCCGAGTCAGTTGGGAGAAGTCCCAACTCTGCTAGGAACACACAACACAATAGGAAATGCGCAACTTCTGGTGGAACAGTCCAAACGGATGTGGCATTCATAACACACAAGGGAATATAGCACGTATAACAGTCAGCAGATTAGTCTGCGCGAGCGGATTAGTCTTCACGAGTACAATAGTTGTTATAGCAAGTTCCATGTGAAAGGTATTTTTGATATCCAGGAGAGTAGTCTACATGGAGACAAGGTTAACAACATATACAACACATTTTCATTAACATATGTGTATTACAACAAGTTAATTAGTTCAAGTTTTAAACACAGGTTCAAGCAACATGCATTACAAGTGTTAAATATTAGTCTTACAATAGATAAAATACCTGTGTGAAAACGTGTTGGCCTGTTAGCAGGCTTCTAAACTAAGCGAAAGTTCCAAAACACATCATTACACCATACATCACTAACCCTATGTGAGGGGTGTTGGAGCCACTGCTAACTCCTCGAAGAAAATATAACATACTCTCTTGGCTATGTGGGAGGAGCTGAGGTGAAAAAAGTCCTTTACATGTACAAACGAGGGGGTATCTATAGCCAAGGGTGAAAATGACCCTTGTGGTTGTTCGACTACCCTCATGACTATTTGACTTCCATGACTTTTCGACTTTACATGACTCTTTGTACAACAAGTGTGTCTCTTGGACTTTCACGTTACATTACATTAATTTGACAACATGGCCCACAGTGGAGATGTGGACGACATGACTCATGACATGACTCGACATGACAATGCTAGTACATTCGTGCTACCACTAGAGTGCATGTTGAGCTGCAGTGTTGTTGGGTGATGGATGTCTTGATGGTATGTTACAACTTCACCTTCGCATGGAAATGTGTGAGGAGTCTTCGATGGTCGTTGGATCGCTTGATGTTTCTTTGGCACGTTTCTCCTTGCTTGTATGTTGGAAGGCTTGACATACTCATCTATTTGTGAAAGATGCATGTTCATCCATTCATCCTTCCATGAGCACATCTTGCATGTCTGCTCATTCATCTGTCTGTGAACACATCTTTGCATGATCATTCATTTGTGAGCACATCTCTTCACATGCATCATTCGTTTGTCTGTTGGTGAACCTATCCTTCTGCATGTGCTCCCTTCATTCATCCCATTTGTCGTTGTGCCATGTTTGTCGGTGTACCTATACCTGCAGTCACTCATGATGAGACGACATTAAATTCAAAATCCCCCTAGTCTACCATGGCACATGACCATTTTGGGCGCAGGTGACCGAGAGAGGTAGCAAGGTTGCGAGGTGGGATGATGGCTCCGGGCACTGCTAATGAAAATTGTGCAAGAGTCACTGGGTGATGAAGATGGGAAATTTGGGTTGACAATTACTATCCATGAAGTCTGGCTCGGTTGGAAGGAAAAACTACACAAATTTTGGAAGGAACAGTCCATGCTACAGGAAGGAAAAATAGTCAAAATTTGTGCATTTTCTGACTGCAGGGAGGATTGACAGATAGGATTTGCACAATTTTATGGGGGAATAGGTTGGCACCTAGCAGCCAAAACTGCGCAATTCCTGGAGGGAACTAGCAGCTGGCTGCTTGGTCAGTGGCAGTGGAAACTACGCAATTCTTGAGGGTAAATGGATGTCAGTTGCTGGGAGCTTGGTAGTAGAAACTGCACAATTCCTGGAGGAAACTAGCAGTCTGATGCTAGGAGTTGCTGGCGAGGGAAACTACACTGAGCCTGGGAGGCTGGCCTGCTGATCATCTTTGTGTAATTTTTGAGCTAAGTGGACTGCTGGGTAGCAAAGGGACTGCTCATGAGAACTGTGCAATTTTCTAGATGAGCAGTTAGTCGACTGTTAGGAGGACTGGCTGGGAAAACTGTGTAATTTTCTGAGAGAGACAGGGATAGGCACTGGGTGTCCATCTGGCCTGTTTGCGCAATTTTCCTAGCCAGTGGAGTGGGAAAGATCTGCAAACTCTACACAATTTTTGAGAGGAATGAGTCCCAGGGTGGCTTCCGGGTTGAATCCTCTGTTTGACTAGCTTGAAGGCTGATTGATTGCTTGCTGGCAGCATAGCTTGAAATGACTTGCTTGGTTTTTCTGCACTGTTTTGGGTGGTAATCAATCGAGTCGATGGTGTGGTGATGGTCCAGCTGTCATAGGGGAGTCCGGTCATCAGAACAAAAAATGACTAAGTGTGTGAATGAGTGAAAGATGCACATGTGATCTTGCAAACACACACCAACCTGACTTGATGATGAGATGACCCAAACCATCCAGACACACATGCTCAACAATACTGATCGACAGTGTGAGCGACAAGTGTAACACTTGTGATTGATCGTTGATTTACTGTGACGATGCTTGCACAACAGTGAGCGTGACTTTGTGTGTGAGTGCGACATATGCTTTGATAGCGAACACAATATCTACACATGAAGCAAAGACCTTCAGCATGAACAGAACATGGTAGCAAGCATGAATTTGATATCAACATGCAAAAAATTGGATAGAATGAATAAGAAAGGTGGATGCAAAGGCTCACACGGGCTCACGGAGTGAACCCGAGTGTGTGCAGTCATCAAGTGAAACTCTCAAGGGAGGCTTAGAAATTGGGTGTAGGCCAAAATTTTGGAGGGTTGTTGTATCTGCTACAACATTTGGCGACACACTGGTAGAACTCTAGCTTCTCTATTTTGGTTCATTGATAGCACAGGGTGTTGGCATTGTGGAGCCTGTCCCAAGTTCAACATTAGTTAGCCAAACAAATCCCTACACTATTGCCCCTTTTGGCATCAACCCATGGAGCGTGGACCAAAGTCTCACCCTAAGCAGTATGGGGGGATGATGGAACCAAGTTTCCACACCTTGAGATGGTCGTGATGTTGATTTTTACCCTCACCCCCTACTTTCGCGCAGGTCTCTAAGCCTTAGGGCTCTATCAATCTACCCTTTATTCCACCCTTCAGTACCTTCGTGAAGGTGTACGATTGACCTTCACGCAGCCTTAACCTGTGATCTAGGTACTTTCGTGCATCTATGACAATGTACTATATAGGTTCCCAAGTTATCTTAAGTGTTCTACTCATCTTACTAATCAATCATAGTTTGTGCTGTGTAAACTGATATTCTTACTTGCATTCAATTAACCAATATAATCATATATATTCGTGCATCACATAAACATTTTAAATTAAAACCAAAACGCAATATAAGCAGATGCATTAACAAGAACTAAATACACAGTAATTGTGGAATACTTCTCTTTATTGATATCTTTAAGTTAACACAGATTCTATCCGCCCTGCACACATAGCTGCAGGGGTCCACACACTCAACTGTAGACTTCCATCCTAGGCCTTTGCGCACTCAGTTGCAGAGCCTCTACCCATGCTAAGACCTAAGAGCACTTAGACTCCAATGCTTAACTCACTCCATTCTTCACTATCCACTACTTAGAGCTTACTTACTTACAACCGACTTTACACTTTACAAAATAAGGGCGGACAACCCTTTATGACTCTTGACACCTTCATACTCCGCGACCGCAAAATTTGAGAATTTACAACTTTATTACAAAATTGTCCCAAAACATGGGCTTTTAGCCCCAAAAATTTCCTTGGGGGAGCCCATTCCCAATAGGCCCCCAACACAAACACAGTGACTCGCCCTGGAGTCACTTTGCGAGTGCGAATATCTTGGCATGAAGACCTCCCAGCTCAACTTGTATGATGGCAACCTTGGTAGTGCACTGTGCAGCCACCTTCTTCACTTATTCAACCAACTTGCTCTATTGCTGGTCCTGAATTGTTAGCTTAAAGCTTCTACTGAGTCACTTGTGGATTAGCAATTTTGCCTTCAATGGAGGCCGTGACCGAATAAGATTCCTCCAAATAGGGCTTCAATCTCGCCTTCAACACTGCCTCCTTGTGCTGTGTTGTGTCAACCTGTTCCTTTAATGTTTTAGCCTCCTACAATTTCACCAGTCTCTGTGTGAGTGCGACGATGCACGTTGTTCCTTTTACTTCATCATAGTGCTGATGCAGTTCTCGCACCTCTCTCACCAGCTGCTCTACATTAAGATCCTCCTGCAGGCTCGTTAAGACCTTGAACATTTGTTCAAACAACTTTGTGCAGTTTGCTACTGCGCTGTTTACCACCGTTATCACCTCTATGACAGCGGTTGCATGTTGATCCTTTACTTTTGGTGGAGTTGAAGGCTAGGCCTTCAATTGTAAATATGCAATCTGTAGGCTCAGCTCCAGCTGAAGCTTAGCCAACTCTATGCGAGTGTTATGCACCCCTGTAGCAAGCTTGTAGACTTGTTCATCTGCCTCCACATCCTCAAGAATGGCTAATTCGGGGACCATTCGGCATGCTTCCCTCATAGAATTAGTCATGCACATATTTGTGTTAGTGAGGTCCATAATGGAAGTGAGGGCAGTGTCTTGTTGCAGGGCCATATGTTCATTATTAACCTTCAGCTCACTAATTACATATAAAGCGCAGTGTTCGTGGGCCTTTAGCTTTGCGATCGGTCCATCATGCAGTAGGTGGAGTGCCTCGCTAGTGAGCACTGCCAAGTTCAGCCCCACTTCCTTTAGGGCACTGACAGTAGGCCTATCAGCTTCATTTTCTATGGTCAGTTCTCCATCTGGTAGCACTATCACTCGGGAGTCCTTCACACGCAACATCTCGGTAGCTTCTGAAGTACTGATAGTGAGGCTGGTCAGTGGTTGTTGGGAATGGGATCCCCCAAGGAAAGTTTTGGGGCTAAAAGCCTATGTTTTGGGTCAAGTTTTGTAATAAAGTTGTAAAGTCTCTACATTTTGTGGTCGTGGAGCGCAAAGGTGTCATGAGTCATAAAGGGTTGGCCACCCTTATTTTGTAAAATGTAAAGTTGGTTGTAAAGATCTAACCATGTTCTGCAGACTATGGGATTGTATAAAAAGAGCTAAGTAAGTAAGCTCTAGGAGGTAATAAGTTTTTGATAGTGAAAGAAAATGCTTGGAGTCTTGGGAGAGAAGTCTAAGTTTTGGGTCTTAGCGTAGGTAGAGGCTTTGTAGCTGAGTGTGCAAAGGCCTAGGGTGGAAGTCCGCAATTGAGTGCGAGGACCCTTGCAGCTGTGTGCACAGGGCAGATAGAGTATGTAGTAGTCGGAAGATATCAATAAAGAGAAGTATTCTACAAATTCTGTGTATCTATTTCTTGTTAATGCATCTAGTTATATTGCATTTTGGGTTTAATATACAATGTTTATGTGATGCGTGAGTGTATGTGACTGTATTAGTTAATCAATGCAAGTAAGAATATATGTTTATACAACACTAACTGTGATTGTTTAATAAGATAAATAAGACACTTAAGATAACTTGGGAATCTATACAATACACTGTCATAGCAGCACGAAAGTATTTGAACCACAGATTAGGGATGCGCAAAGGTCAATCGTGCCCCTTCGCGGAGGTACCGAAGGGCAGAATAAAGGGATAGACTGACAGAGCCCTAGAACTTGGTGACCTGCACGAAAGTAGGAACAAAAAGTATAAACCGACATCAAAACCATCTTAGGGTGTAGAAACTTGGTTCCAAAATCCCCCCCATACTGCTTCAGGTGAGACTTCGGTCTGTACTCCATGGGATGATGCTGAAAGGGCCAGTAGTGTAGGGATTTGTTTGGCTAACTAACATTGAACCTGGGTCAGGCCCCACATAGCCAACAAATGGTTTCGTTGTTGGGACCAGAATCTGCATAAGAGATGTGCGATGTTGTGTCATTGGAATCCAACTAAGAAAGAGATCGAGGACTGGTTAGATAGGAAAATCCATGAATTCGTGGCGCAGGAGAACAAAAATCTGCGACTATCAAAGGAACAGTGGCTGGACAGGTAGCTATATACAGAAATCCATGAGATATTTTTATGTTCCTCCCCAGTTGAGTTATATGAGTGGATCATGAAGATAGCGGATAGCTAAGGAAGGTGGAAATCTGACAGTCCTATTGTCTGGACCACAGAGCTGGTACAAAGACTGGAAGCCTCTGAGGATAAGATCGTCCACATTTTCAATCATTGGCTCGATCAAATCATAGGAGGATTTGTGAGTGAATTTGCGGTCGTTATCTTAGTTAGCTATGGTAAGGTTAAGTAGTACCTTTTCATAGGCCCGCAAGGTAAGTACTTGAAGTCTTTGAATACCTGGATTAAGATGCTATTGTGCAAAAAATAGGTTATGCATCTACCTTGATGTTCAGAGCTACACGAAGCGAAAATACTTACAGGAACGAAGGAAGAAAGGGTCCTGAATGTAGTCCATTGATTCAACCTCCACTAGATGATGAAGAGGGAGTAGTAAAAGCTTCTCCGCTAAGTGCAATTCAGTTAATAAGCCAAGGACTCCCGCGACTGCCATCTCCACCCACACCACCTCCAACTTCACCACCATCACATGCAATTTCACCCATACCACCACCACCACCTTCACCATAGTTTGATGGTAAATTCAGTAAAGCTGCCTTTGTTTAAAGGTCTAGGAAATGAGGACCTGGACCGGTTTTGGTTTGTTATGAGAGCTATCTGGGAAGTTCATGGCATTACAGATGATCACATGAAGAAGGAAACATTGGTTAGTGCTCTATAGGATCGTGCACTAACCTGGTATATTAAGTAATCTAATGATAACCCAAATGTTGGGGTGGCGGACATCCAGACCGCGATGAATAAAGAATTCAGTAGGCCTAAATTTGAGGCACAATTGATTGTGGGGTTCAAGGAAATCGTGATGAAACCAAGCGAGACAACTTAGGAATTGGATCAGAGGTTGAAATGTAAAATCTGCGAATCTAATATGAACTTAACAGATGGACAACACCGCGAGTGGTTCATGGCTTCGCTCCTGTCACACCTAAGGGTTTCGTTGTCACATAAGAAGATTACGACTCAGGCAGAGGCCTTGGAGATTGCAATGATACTACATGAAACAACGATGCAAGATCCGAATCTGGGGGTTTATCAGATCCATGTATAGTTGCAAAATCTTTGCCTCGAAATGAAAAGTTTGAAGTAGGATAGAATAGTTCGACTCTAAGAGGTGTGCAAAGAGGTATGGTGCCTAAAATGTAAAGGTCGGGGGCATGACAAATACCATTGCTTAGTCTTTGTAAACTATATTGCAGGAGAAGGGCTGATGCCTTTGAGGTTGGAAGACCATGCATGACCAAGTGTGGGGCTTGCGTTGTGGTGTGATGTATGTTAGGTAGCAGAAAAACATAAAACGAATAACTGCCATTTTCTATAGAAGTTTGTACAAACACCACTGTTAGTGTCAGTCTTTTCAGCCTTCCTCCAGTGATCAAATATGCTCTTACAAAGTGATTTTGAAGTGTCAAGGTCAAATTTTGTCATTTCAAAGAGTTTTCAAGCAAAATTTGGTCACTAGGCATTAGGTCTAGGGTTTGCTTTCACTCCTTCTAAAATTGTCCAAATGGCGGGCTATGTCATCATTCAGCTGAGTCTATCATCATTCATAGGGTTGTCATTATCATGTCAGTGTCTATTGGGTCATTTCACACCTTGTTCATGCTTCAGTGGTGCCTTGGCAAGTTCATTTCCCTCTCCTAGGGTTTTGAACCCAATTTCTCTTGGATGGTCAGATCAATGGAAAAACTTGTTTCCTGATGTTCATACACCTGCCCCTATCGTTAAAGTACCATATCATACACTTCCCAACACTCAGATTCCCCAAAATCCTCATTTTTGCACAAACCCTAGTTTCTAGTTACAACCTGGCAATTTTCTAGGTTTGGCCTGTGATTTGCCCTTTTGGACCCCTTCCCCTCACTCAATCTCTGAGATTCCACTTTCCTCTGCTTCCTAACATCCCTCCCCACTCCCAAAAATTTCCCCAAGAAATTAGAAGCCCCCTATCCCCTTCATTTCGCTTCATTTCGACCAAATTCCTTGTTTCACACATCAGGGCAAGTTTCACTCAAATGATGTTTCAGAGCAGTTAAAGATGAATTTTGGAAAACTGAGAGACATTTTTGTCCACCACATGCCAAGGAAGAAAAACCTCTTTCACTTTTTGCACAGGTGTCATGGTTTTAGAGAAATGTCAAAATTATCGGCGAGAACGAAGGTGCTCCAAGGACGGTTGGCCAAAACAAAAAAACGAAGGAAAATGCCCGATCCACTCCAAATTTTGGCCAAAGCCTCTTTGGCTGAGCATGGTACTTGATTAGGGACTCCCAGCCCAAATTTCAAAAATTTTGGAGAAAATTTTGTCATTTGTGAATTTTTTGTGCAATTACAGGTTTTGGCCATTTGAAACGCTGCGCTCCGCGCGCGGCTGTTTTGGAGGACTGCTCGGAATTTTGAAAACTTGGCATTTTTGGAAAGGGCATGCAAAGAGAAAAATTACCAATACTTTGGAGAAGCTTGATTTTGAGATTTGAGCCTCCAAAAACTCAAAATACATCAAAAAAAATGACTTTCTGCCCACTTTTTGAGTTGCAGAAAGTGACCTTGGGAGAAATGGTTTTTGAGGGGGAAAAACAACTCCAAATGCAGAAAGTCCACTTGGGATGGAAAGTAGACAGACGAAGCTTTCCAATGAGCGATCTTGCACCTAATTTGGACCAGTGGAACCCACTCAAAAGTTGCTGCAAAGGTGCGCGGCAGTGAGAGCCAGAGGGCGCGGCAGTGAGAGCCAACTTTGCCAAAATTGACCTTTTTTGGTCAAAAAACACTGTTTTGACTATGGTTGACCATTTTTACTTGTAGATGATGGGTAAATGTAATATTTTCACGGCACTTTGATATATTTTACCTCTCTTTACTCTTCTAGAAGATTCCTTAATGTAAAAAGTGAATAATTAATGCATGAATCAGTTAGCTAAGTAATAGAGGCAAGTTGTTGAGCTGCCTATTATCTAGTGCTTAGTTTGGAATTAGTTCAAACTTCTCCTAGAAGGATGAGCTCGACCCCTAGAGGCAAGGGAAGAGGTTAGCTTGCCTATATTATGTGTTTTCTTAGTCATTTTGAGAGGTTGGAGGTTGGACTCTTGTGGGAGAAAGCTTTATTGTATATTGTACATCTATCTCTGCAATTTAGAGAAAAGGAAGGCTAGGGTTTTGCAGACATCATTGTGGATTGTTGTGGATTGTTGTGTTGATGGTGTGTTCTCTACATGTTCTTGTAAGTTTGTTTATGTATTCTACATCTCTCTTTTGCTTCTATTTGGACAGATGAAGTGGTAAAGTTTGAATACATGCTTTGATATGCTCAGCTTTTTAGTTTGTTCAAAATTTATGTTTTCTGCTGTCTAGAGAGGATTCGAATGGTTGTTTGCCCTCTTTAGCTCCTTCTCTATCATTCCTGATCATCCATCTCAGATTAAGGCATCAGCGCTCACTCCTACCTTGCCCCAAAGATCCCCCTGCAAAAACTGTGCTCAATCCCCGCACCCTGAATTGCACTCCCTCCAATTGCCACCAAAAAACCAAAAATCTTAAATCAACCCCCCTTATCAATTTACTAGCCTAAAATATTTATTCTTAATTGGTCAGCTTATCATATTGAAAGATCTACCGAATCTGACCCGAGAGAGCCTTCTCATACCTCGTAGGGCTAGCTACGAGGTGAAATGGTTTGATGTAGCCTTGAGAGTTTGTCTATCTCGGCCTAGGTGAATTCCAAGCGCTAACATATTGGCGACTCCGCTGGGGAAGAACAAATTTGTAATTTTCTCATTGATGTGTTATTTCATAAGTCTTAGACGGGGTCTGAAGATACGCCAGGTAGCCTTCGAACACGCTCTTGTTTTACATCAGCGTTAGTAGATAAACGCTGCTTCAGTCGATCTCCGTGAGCTTGTGAAAGTAACGCTTCAATGACACTTTACCCCAGTACATGTATCAAG